>OX451347.1:14927490-15025836 GCA_949629155.1 Myopa testacea
ATTATTCGCAGACTAATACAAATATTACAGAAAAGTCGCAGACTAATACAATTATTCGCAGACTAATACAAATATTACAGAAACGTCGCAGACTAATACAATTATTCGCAGACTAATACAAATATTACAGAAACGTCGCAGACTAATACAATTATTCGCAGACTAATACAAATATTACAGAAACGTCGCAGACTAATACAATTATTCGCAGACTAATACAAATATTACAGAAACGTCGCAGACTAATACAATTATACGCAGACTAATGAAATTATCCGCAGACTAATGAAATTATCCGCAGACTAATACAATTATTCGCAGACTAATACAAATATTACAGAAACGTCGCAGACTAATACAATTATTCGCAGACTAATACAAATATTACAGAAAAGTCGCAGACTAATACAATTATTCGCAGACTAATACAAATATTACAGAAACGTCGCAGACTAATACAATTATTCGCAGACTAATACAAATATTACAGAAACGTCGCAGACTAATACAATTATACGCAGACTAATGAAATTATCCGCAGACTAATGAAATTATCCGCAGACTAATACAATTATTCGCAGACTAATACAAATATTACAGAAACGTCGCAGACTAATACAATTATTCGCAGACTAATACAAATATTACAGAAACGTCGCAGACTAATACAATTATTCGCAGACTAATACAAATATTACAGAAACGTCGCAGACTAATACAATTATTCGCAGACTAATACAAATATTACAGAAACGTCGCAGACTAATACAATTATACGCAGACTAATGAAATTATCCGCAGACTAATAAAATTATTCGCAGACTAATAAAATTATTCGCAGACTAATGCAATTATTCGCAGACTAATACAAATATTACAGAAACGTCGCAGACTAATACAATTATTCGCAGACTAATACAATTAATCGCAGACTAATAAAATTATCCGCAGACTAATAAAATTATACGCAGACTAATACAAATATTACAGAAACGTCGCAGACTAATACAATTATTCGCAGACTAATACAATTAATCGCAGACTAATAAAATTATCCGCAGACTAATAAAATTATACGCAGACTAATACAAATATTACAGAAACGTCGCAGACTAATACAATTATTCGCAGACTAATACAAATATTACAGAAACGTCGCAGACTAATACAATTATTCGCAGACTAATACAATTATTCGCAGACTAATAAAATTATTCGCAGACTAATACAAATATTACAGAAACGTCGCAGACTAGTACAATTAAACGCAGACTAATGAAATTATCCGCAGACTAATAAAATTATTCGCAGACTAATAAAATTATTCGCAGACTAATACAAATATTACAGAAACGTCGCAGACTAATACAATTATTCGCAGACTAATACAAATATTCGCAGACTAATACAAATATTACAGAAACGTCGCAGACTAATACAATTATTCGCAGACTAATACAAATATTACAGAAACATCGCAGACTAATACAATTATACGCAGACTAATGAAATTATCCACAGACTAATAAAATTATTCGCAGACTAATAAAATTATTCGCAGACTAATACAAATATTACAGAAAAGTCGCAGACTAATACAATTATACGCAGACTAATGAAATTATCCGCAGACTAATAAAATTATTCGCAGACTAATACAATTATTCGCAGACTAATACAATTATTCGCAGACTAATAAAATTATACGCAGACTAATGAAATTATCCGCAGACTAATAAAATTATACGCAGACTAATACAAATATTACAGAAACGTCGCAGACTAATACAATTATTCGCAGACTAATACAAATATTACAGAAACGTCGCAGACTAATACAATTATACGCAGACTAATGAAATTATCCGCAGACTAATAAAATTATTCGCAGACTAATAAAATTATTCGCAGACTAATACAAATATTACAGAAACGTCGCAGACTAATACAATTATTCGCAGACTAATACAATTATTCGCAGACTAATACAAATATTACAGAAACGTCGCAGACTAATACAATTATTCGCAGACTAATACAATTAATCGCAGACTAATAAAATTATCCGCAGACTAATAAAATTATACGCAGACTAATACAAATATTACAGAAACGTCGCAGACTAATACAATTATTCGCAGACTAATACAATTAATCGCAGACTAATAAAATTATCCGCAGACTAATAAAATTATACGCAGACTAATACAAATATTACAGAAACGTCGCAGACTAATACAATTATCCGCAGACTAATACAATTATTCGCAGACTAATACAAATATTACAGAAACGTCGCAGACTAATACAATTAATCGCAGACTAATAAAATTATCCGCAGACTAATAAAATTATACGCAGACTAATACAAATATTACAGAAACGTCGCAGACTAATACAATTATCCGCAGACTAATACAATTATTCGCAGACTAATAAAATTATCCGCAGACTAATAAAATTATACGCAGACTAATACAAATATTACAGAAACGTCGCAGACTAATACAATTATTCGCAGACTAATACAATTATTCGCAGACTAATAAAATTATTCGCAGACTAATACAAATATTACAGAAAAGTCGCAGACTAATACAATTATTCGCAGACTAATACAAATATTACAGAAACGTCGCAGACTAATACAATTATTCGCAGACTAATACAATTAATCGCAGACTAATAAAATTATCCGCAGACTAATAAAATTATACGCAGACTAATACAAATATTACAGAAACGTCGCAGACTAATACAATTATCCGCAGACTAATACAGTTATTCGCAGACTAATAAAATTATCCGCAGACTAATAAAATTATACGCAGACTAATACAAATATTACAGAAACGTCGCAGACTAATACAATTATTCGCAGACTAATACAATTATTCGCAGACTAACAAAATTATACGCAGACTAATACAAATATTACAGAAACGTCGCAGACTAATACAATTATCCGCAGACTAATACAGTTATTCGCAGACTAATAAAATTATCCGCAGACTAATAAAATTATACGCAGACTAATACAAATATTACAGAAACGTCGCAGACTAATACAATTATCCGCAGACTAATACAATTATTCGCAGACTAATACAAATATTACAGAAACGTCGCAGACTAATACAATTATTCGCAGACTAATACAATTAATCGCAGACTAATAAAATTATCCGCAGACTAATAAAATTATACGCAGACTAATACAAATATTACAGAAACGTCGCAGACTAATACAATTATCCGCAGACTAATACAATTATTCCCAGACTAATACAAATATTACAGAAACGTCGCAGACTAATACAATTATTCGCAGACTAATACAATTAATCGCAGACTAATAAAATTATCCGCAGACTAATAAAATTATACGCAGACTAATACAAATATTACAGAAACGTCGCAGACTAATACAATTATCCGCAGACTAATACAATTATTCGCAGACTAATACAAATATTACAGAAACGTCGCAGACTAATACAATTATTCGCAGACTAATACAATTAATCGCAGACTAATAAAATTATCCGCAGACTAATAAAATTATACGCAGACTAATACAAATATTACAGAAACGTCGCAGACTAATACAATTATCCGCAGACTAATACAATTATTCGCAGACTAATAAAATTATCCGCAGACTAATAAAATTATACGCAGACTAATACAAATATTACAGAAACGTCGCAGACTAATACAATTATTCGCAGACTAATACAATTATTCGCAGACTAATAAAATTATTCGCAGACTAATACAAATATTACAGAAAAGTCGCAGACTAATACAATTATTCGCAGACTAATACAAATATTACAGAAACGTCGCAGACTAATACAATTATTCGCAGACTAATACAATTAATCGCAGACTAATAAAATTATCCGCAGACTAATAAAATTATACGCAGACTAATACAAATATTACAGAAACGTCGCAGACTAATACAATTATCCGCAGACTAATACAGTTATTCGCAGACTAATAAAATTATCCGCAGACTAATAAAATTATACGCAGACTAATACAAATATTACAGAAACGTCGCAGACTAATACAATTATTCGCAGACTAATACAATTATTCGCAGACTAATAAAATTATTCGCAGACTAATACAAATATTACAGAAACGTCGCAGACTAATACAATTATTCGCAGACTAATACAAATATTACAGAAACGTCGCAGACTAATACAATTATTCGCAGACTAATACAATTATTCGCAGACTAATAAAATTATTCGCAGACTAATACAAATATTACAGAAACGTCGCAGACTAATACAATTATTCGCAGACTAATACAATTATTCGCAGACTAATACAAATATTACAGAAACGTCGCAGACTAATACAATTATTCGCAGACTAATACAATTATTCGCAGACTAATACAAATATTACAGAAACGTCGCAGACTAATACAATTATTCGCAGACTAATACAATTATTCGCAGACTAATAAAATTATTCGCAGACTAATACAAATATTACAGAAACGTCGCAGACTAATACAATTATTCGCAGACTAATACAATTATTCGCAGACTAATACAAATATTACAGAAACGTCGCAGACTAATACAATTATTCGCAGACTAATACAATTAATCGCAGACTAATAAAATTATCCGAAGACTAATAAAATTATACGCAGACTAATACAAATATTACAGAAACGTCGCAGACTAATACAATTATTCGCAGACTAATACAATTAATCGCAGACTAATAAAATTATCCGCAGACTAATAAAATTATACGCAGACTAATACAAATATTACAGAAACGTCGCAGACTAATACAATTATCCGCAGACTAATACAATTATTCCCAGACTAATACAAATATTACAGAAACGTCGCAGACTAATACAATTATTCGCAGACTAATACAATTATTCGCAGACTAATACAAATATTACAGAAACGTCGCAGACTAATACAATTATCCGCAGACTAATACAATTATTCGCAGACTAATAAAATTATCCGCAGACTAATAAAATTATACGCAGACTAATACAAATATTACAGAAACGTCGCAGACTAATACAATTATTCGCAGACTAATACAATTATTCGCAGACTAATAAAATTATTCGCAGACTAATACAAATATTACAGAAACGTCGCAGACTAATACAATTATTCGCAGACTAATACAAATATTACAGAAACGTCGCAGACTAATACAATTATTCGCAGACTAATACAATTATTCGCAGACTAATAAAATTATTCGCAGACTAATACAAATATTACAGAAACGTCGCAGACTAATACAATTATTCGCAGACTAATACAAATATTACAGAAACGTCGCAGACTAGTACAATTATTCGCAGACTAATACAATTATTCGCAGACTAATAAAATTATTCGCAGACTAATACAAATATTACAGAAACGTCGCAGACTAATACAATTATTCGCAGACTAATACAATTATTCGCAGACTAATACAAATATTACAGAAACGTCGCAGACTAATACAATTATTCGCAGACTAATACAAATATTACAGAAACGTCGCAGACTAATACAATTATTCGCAGACTAATACAATTATTCGCAGACTAATAAAATTATTCGCAGACTAATACAAATATTACAGAAACGTCGCAGACTAATACAATTATTCGCAGACTAATACAAATATTACAGAAACGTCGCAGACTAATACAATTATTCGCAGACTAATACAAATATTACAGAAACGTCGCAGACTAATACAATTATTCGCAGACTAATACAATTATTCGCAGACTAATAAAATTATTCGCAGACTAATACAAATATTACAGAAACGTCGCAGACTAGTACAATTAAACGCAGACTAATACAATTATTCGCAGACTAATACAAATATTACAGAAACGTCGCAGACTAATACAATTATTCGCAGACTAATACAATTATTCGCAGACTAATACAAATATTACAGAAACGTCGCAGACTAATACAATTATTCGCAGACTAATACAAATATTACAGAAACGTCGCAGACTAATACAATTATTCGCAGACTAATACAATTATTCGCAGACTAATAAAATTATTCGCAGACTAATACAAATATTACAGAAACGTCGCAGACTAATACAATTATTCGCAGACTAATACAAATATTACAGAAACGTCGCAGACTAATACAATTATTCGCAGACTAATACAAATATTACAGAAACGTCGCAGACTAATACAATTATTCGCAGACTAATACAATTATTCGCAGACTAATAAAATTATTCGCAGACTAATACAAATATTACAGAAACGTCGCAGACTAATACAATTATTCGCAGACTAATACAAATATTACAGAAACGTCGCAGACTAGTACAATTATTCGCAGACTAATACAATTATTCGCAGACTAATAAAATTATTCGCAGACTAATACAAATATTACAGAAACGTCGCAGACTAATACAATTATTCGCAGACTAATACAATTATTCGCAGACTAATACAAATATTACAGAAACGTCGCAGACTAATACAATTATTCGCAGACTAATACAATTATTCGCAGACTAATAAAATTATTCGCAGACTAATACAAATATTACAGAAACGTCGCAGACTAATACAATTATTCGCAGACTAATACAAATATTACAGAAACGTCGCAGACTAGTACAATTATTCGCAGACTAATACAATTATTCGCAGACTAATAAAATTATTCGCAGACTAATACAAATATTACAGAAACGTCGCAGACTAATACAATTATTCGCAGACTAATACAAATATTACAGAAACGTCGCAGACTAATACAATTATTCGCAGACTAATACAATTATTCGCAGACTAATAAAATTATTCGCAGACTAATACAAATATTACAGAAACGTCGCAGACTAGTACAATTAAACGCAGACTAATGAAATTATCCGCAGACTAATAAAATTATTCGCAGACTAATAAAATTATTCGCAGACTAATACAAATATTACAGAAAAGTCGCAGACTAATACAATTATTCGCAGACTAATACAATTATTCGCAGACTAATACAAATATTACAGAAAAGTCGCAGACTAATACAATTATTCGCAGACTAATACAATTATTCGCAGACTAATACAAATATTACAGAAACGTCGCAGACTAATACAATTATTCGCAGACTAATACAAATATTACAGAAACGTCGCAGACTAATACAATTATTCGCAGACTAATACAAATATTACAGAAACGTCGCAGACTAATACAATTATTCGCAGACTAATACAAATATTGCAGAAACGTCGCAGACTAATACAATTATACGCAGACTAATGAAATTATCCACAGACTAATAAAATTATTCGCAGACTAATAAAATTATTCGCAGACTAATACAAATATTACAGAAACGTCGCAGACTAATACAATTATTCGCAGACTAATACAATTATTCGCAGACTAATACAAATATTACAGAAACGTCGCAGACTAATACAATTATTCGCAGACTAATACAATTATTCGCAGACTAATACAATTATTCGCAAACTAATACAAATATTACAGAAACGTCGCAGACTAATACAATTATACGCAGACTAATGAAATTATCCGCAGACTAATAAAATTATTCGCAGACTAATACAATTATTCGCAGACTAATACAATTATTCGCAGACTAATAAAATTATTCGCAGACTAATACAAATATTACAGAAACGTCGCAGACTAATACAATTATACGCAGACTAATGAAATTATCCGCAGACTAATGAAATTATCCGCAGACTAATAAAATTATTCGCAGACTAATAAAATTATTCTCAGACTAATACAAATATTACAGAAACGTCGCAGACTAATACAATTATACGCAGACTAATGAAATTATCCGCAGACTAATAAAATTATTCGCAGACTAATACAATTATTCGCAGACTAATAAAATTATTCGCAGACTAATACAAATATTACAGAAACGTCGCAGACTAATACAATTATACGCAGACTAATGAAATTATCCGCAGGCTAATAAAATTATTCGCAGACTAATAAAATTATTCGCAGACTAATACAAATATTACAGAAACGTCGCAGACTAATACAATTATACGCAGACTAATGAAATTATCCGCAGGCTAATGAAATTATCCGCAGACTAATGAAATTATCCGCAGACTAATACAATTATTCGCAGACTAATACAATTATTCGCAGACTAATACAAATATTACAGAAACGTCGCAGACTAATACAATTATTCGCAGACTAATACAATTATTCGCAGACTAATACAAATATTACAGAAACGTCGCAGACTAATACAATTATTCGCAGACTAATACAATTATTCTCAGACTACGACCGGTTGATGGTACTTCCCGCCGAACTTTGTGGAATGTAAATAGAGACTTGGCCTAAAAGGCTACTCGACCGCCGTTCAAGACAACAAAAGAAATCCTTTTGTAAATCGGGTATACGTTCCGTGGGACGTGCCATTTCCCATTGTCCACGAGATATACCATCTAATCTGGACTCCAGAAATTTAAGTACGAAAAGGTACCTTTGCTGGTCGCTAGACAGTCGTTGTTCTAGCAGAGGCATACTGTTTCTAGTGGTATCGAGCATATCTCTGATCAAAGCGTGGGTTAGCTTTGTCCATATTGGTAAGTCAAATATGGCTGAACAATGAGCTGCCTGACGAACGCTGAGCATAATGTCTTCCAGGCTACCGAAAAATTGTCATCCCGTTGAGGCCGGAACCCCAGAACCTTAGCTGCGCCATCTTTCACGCACCCTTGCAAACGACGAAGTTTTTGTAAGTTTGTTAAAAACGGATTACAGATGACCTCTGCTTCGAATATGTCCCGAAACATTATCCATTTATGATGTCCTCTAAAAATTGGAAGCCTATCTTCCAATGACAGATTAGCATATTGACGCCATATGGAGCTTCCATCCTGCAATTGGTTGCCTACAGATGATACGACAGGTTCCCCTACTATGATCAATTTCTGACGTAAAGTAGCCCTGATCTTCACATATTCATGCTCGACGCGCTTATAAATCGAACTGTCATACTTACACAGAGCTTGCCCTTGCGGTGAACTAAGTTTGGCTTCGAAATTTTCCAAGCCTACATTACAATTTCTAAACGAACCTGGCTAGTTTCTAAGCCAGCGCCTTCAGCTTCAAGAGATTGACTGCACTACGTGTTTCATTTTTGTGACTCCAATGAGGTAGCTGTAGCAATATCTTCAAAGGCCGTATTAACTGGAGCTGTCGTTTTAATCCTCGTGTTTCTAGCAACAACTGTGTACCTAATGGATTCCTCTTCGACACTTTTGCCGATCTTCTTTTATTCGCTGTTTTTGGCATTTTCCCTTTTGCTCGAAGGACCAAAATGATTTGGAATATATTCCAGAATAAGTACAAAAGGTTTTTCTTGAAAACGTTTCTTATTATTGATCGGATTATATTTTAATTGAAATTTTCTCATAGAACAATGAATGAATGAATGAAAAGACAAAAAACCCGGAGCACTTTTTCCAAAGTAATAATTTCATTTCTCCTTTCTAGAGTAGTTGTTTTTATAAATAATTTTTCAGGAACAAGCTGCTTCGGTTTTCTTAGCTCAGTTTCATTACTTAGCCCTTAGTTTACTTTGCATGCATTTTATGTGTTTTTCTTAAAAAGCGGGACATATTTAAAAATCGGCGGGACGCGGGACAGTCCACTAAAAAGCGAGACAGTCCCGCCAAAATCGGGACGTGTGGTCACTTTATGCTAGATGTAAATGCGCTGCTCAAGTTTCATATACAAAAAAGGAAATTTACTTAACCGGAAAATGGCCAAGAAGCAAGCTTTAAATGAATTTACTTCAGCTATTAACCACCCCCTCTGCAAAAATATTGTCCAAAATTAGAACTTTTGGTCTTAGTCGTACACAATATATTCACTGAATTAAATCAATTAATCACGCGTATCAATCTATAGTGAAAAAATTGCAGAAAAATTCTGCATATTTTGGTCTAGCGGATATCTCCCGTCATCACTTTTCCTCCTTACTTTACCCCGTGCGATAAATCCGTTCAAATAAAGCTAGATATAAATACAATAGAACTAACAATAGCTTTTAACAATATTAAAGGCCTATGATTTAGAATCTTCCTTATACTGTCAAAACCCGCCTTTTTCAAAATTATAATATTTTCAATAATTTTATGCAATTTAGCTGTTATTTCTATTATCAAACCGTAGTCAGACAAAAGTACAGTAAGACCCCGCTTAACGCTGATTCGGTTTAGCGCTCATCTGACTGACTTAGAATTTTATTTGTTTTTATAAGTACATATATTCGTTTATATTGTTTTATTTTTGTAAGAAATATATGTTTGGTTTTATTTTTATTAAAAAAACATAATTATTAAATTTAATATCTACCCAATTTTCTATCCATCTTCTCCTAGCCCCGTTATGTATTTAAATATTAAGATAGCCTCGTTTAGTGCAGTTTCGCATTACGCTCTCCTTCGATGGAACCTATCCCCCGCGTTAAGCGGGGTCTTACTGTAATATAAATTCATCTATACTTTATTCAGTTATCCACAATATCTGATTACACAATCCCTTTCTACGAAAAACCACTTATCAATTATCTCTTTGACAAGAAAGTTTTGACAAGATTGATATACAAAAAAAGGGTTTTGACAATTGATATTCACACCGTTATGAAACAATTGGTCAAAATCTTGGTTCTAAAATTATTAATTATGCGAAAAATTTCATAACAAACAGAAATTATTTAGTCATTATTCTCAACTGGATTAAGCCGCAACGCTAACAAGCTTTCCTTACTCTTCTCTATTTCACAGGCTCACGCTGAGTGTTCAGCATTTTTGTGTTTCGGATCAATTTCACTTTAGCGGAAAGGTACACTAACGACCGAGGTGTCAATGAAAAGGTATTGCCATGCCCATCGTCTTCCTAATACACCATTTTACCGCCAAGATTGCGGTTTGGCAGATATTTGAGTTTTAAGAAAAAATGGTGTAGATGCCATTATAAAACCTTCCCCCTCCCTCTTATATGGCAATTAAGGTATATATTAAAAACACTATTTATAAAGCCCACAATTTTTTCTTTTCAGCGATATATAATATGTCCTACTTACCGTTAGAGTTGGTAAATTGCAGAAGGAATGATTGATGAAGGATGATTATTTAAAAATAGTGTTTTATGTGTATTTCATGATGTGTTTTTTTTTTATTGATTATTATTTATTAAGTATGAATTTATTCGTGTGGTACAATTCGTCTGGCTACGCAACAGAATAGTGTTTTGTGGCCAATTTTAGGGCGTGTATGCGTCCTCCGGCCTTCGGCCTACGGCCGCGTTTTTTGATTATAACCCTCAGTATGTCAAACACCGGCTACGCAACAGAATAGTGTTTTGTGGCCAATTTTAGGGTACTTTATGATTATAACCCTCAGTACGTTAAACGAAGGTTAATGCTAAAAAACGGAAATTTTGGGGTCTGTAAAACGCTCATTTTTTTATATTTCAGTGAGTGTGGTTGGAATTGTTGGAGCACCTGCAACACATTATATATCGTTGAAAAGAGAAAATCATGGGCTTTAAGATTATTGATTCTAATACATACCTTAATTGTCATATAAGAGGTAGGGGGAAGGTTTTATAATAGCACCTCCACCATTTTTTTCTTAAAACTAAAATATCTCCTAAACAAGTGACAATATCGAAAAAATATATATTACTAAAACATAGTTGCAAATATTTCCTTTCAATCGGTATATATACCTTCTCTATAGGGCTAATAGTTTGGGACTTATCGCTCGCCAAAAATTCTGCATTTCCGCAATTCAAACGCCCATAACTTCTATACGGAAGTCACGCCCCCAAAAATATTTTGGGATTCGATTCTTCGGTGAAAAACGAAGGCTTAATTCTAAGCCTGTGTTTCTATCGATTGGGTTGTGATCACACTCGGATAAAGTTTATTAAATCTTTTCCGATTTTCCGATTTTCCCGGAGGTGCACACAGTTGTTAGTTGGACGCTGCGGAATTCATTAAAGCCAAACTTAAAACAGCAACGTAATAAATATAAATTTTGGGGAACAACTTTACCGTTCTGGAAACTCTCCAATATTGTTATTGTTTTGGTTTTTTATGCTGATTCAAACAGCAATTTTTTGGCTACTTGTGTTTTATTACTGGTGCAAAAATATGGAAAAAGGAAGGAGTTTAGTTCGTAATTTCCACTTTTCTCGGAAACTACAAAACATAGATCCTTCCGGATTGAAGCATTCTCTCTAGAATTGATTAGAGAATTTTATGGTCGGAAAATTTTGGCTTAATTTCATTTTAGCTGTTTTTGGCGAGCGATAAGTGCCAAACTATTAGCCCTATAGAGAAGGTGTATATACCGATTGAAAGGAAATATTTGCACCTATGTTTTAGTAATATATAAGAACCTTCCCCACCTTATACAAAACCTTCCCCCTACTTCTTATATGACAATTAAGGTATGTATTAGAATCAATAATCTTAAAGCCCATGATTTTCTCTTTTCAACGATATATAATGTGTTGCAGGTGCTCCAACAATTCCAACCACACTCACTGAAATATAAAAAAATGAGCGTTTTACAGACCCCAAAATTTCCGTTTTTTAGCATTAACCATCGTTTAACATACTGAGGGTTATAATCAAAAAGTGCACTAAAATTGGCCACAAAACACTATTCTGTTGCGTAGCCGGTGTTTGACATACTGAGGGTTATAATCAAAAAGCGCGGCCGTTGGCCGAAGGCCGGAGGACGCATACACGCCCTAAAATTGGCCACAAAACACTATTCTGTTGCGTAGCCGGTGTTTGACATACTGAGGGTTATAATCACTATGAAATTGTACCAGACGAATAAATTCCTACTTAATAAATAATAAATAATTGTTTGTGTGGGGGATGTGTGCACAGTTGAGCGCAACACACCGATATATAATATATATAAAATAATATGATTAGTAAAAGTGACCGGGGAATTGACAGACTTACCGATGGTTCGGTCTGATGTGTGTTGGTGGATGATGGTGGAGATGAGGTGGTTGATGGTGCTTGTGGTGATGATGATCGTGGTGATGATGTGTATGGTGATGGGTATGGAAACACTCGCGAGTGGTCACACGGAAAAAGGTAAAATCACGGAAAAAGTCACGGCGTTACACGCGTTGTTCACAATCAAAAAGGTAAAGGGAAAAAAGTTAAGTCGCGATGACAACTGCGTGCGGCGTCTTCAATTCACGAAAAACGAAAGTAAAGTTGGGGGCGGAAGTCAGCAAAACTCATTGACCTGTCAAGAGTTGACAGGTCGCAGTCGTGGAGGTTGGCTGCGCTGACCGACGTGCAATGCATGTGCATCTACAGGGGAGTAGATGGCGCTGCTTTCTCTGGGAGGGCGAAAGAGTAGCGCTGGGTTATGCGGTCGCGTCAGAATGAGTGTTTGGCGTAAACATACCGCCCGCCTTGCAGTACTGCAACTTTGCTCAGGTTAGAGACACACGAAACGGGGAGTTTCGCCTTAGTCACGAATACCAGTGACCAACAGATTGGGCTGCATTCGTGAAACTAAGGAGCGCTACTCCGGGACGGCAGCGCCTATGTCTCCACCTTACATGCAGATAGTTCCAGTTACTAACATGAATATGTAAGGGGGGAGCACTGGAGTGCGTGGTGCTCGCTGGGGATGGAGCATGATGGAAACAATGTAATGACATTGGCGGGGAGAGTTCGCTGGGGTGCGAACATCCTTAAGATGCGATCTTAAGAGGGGAGTACCGTTAATTTACTGAGGGGACGAGTAATGGTTCCCTTCTCCGTTCGGATGTCGACGACGCGTGTTCTGTGGTCGTCACCGGGATGAAGGTGGGTCACGCGACCGAGTCTCCATTGAGTTGGAGGGAGGTTGTCATCGCGTAACACCACAAGATCTGCAACTTTAAGGTCTGGTTGGGGCACCTTCCATTTGCTGCGTTTGTGGAGTTCGGTGAGGTACTCGTGTTTCCACCGAGTACAGAATTGCTGATAGATGGCTTTCACTTTTAGCCATCTATTAACAATCGTGAGGGGGGAGCTTAGTACCGGCGGTTCAGCGGGAGCCAGCAGAGGGCCACCGATGAGGAAATGGCCGGGCGTTAGAGGCTGTAGATCCGATGGATCGTCGGACATGCTGCTAAGCGGTCTCGAGTTGAGGCAGGCTTCGATCCGGGAGAGTATGGTAGCGAACTCTTCAAAGGTGAAACGCATATTGCCGACAAACTTTCGGAAATGAAGTTTGAAGCTTTTAACGCCAGCTTCCCAGAGACCGCCCATATGAGGCGCGGCAGCGGGTATAAAATGCCATTTGAGCTGCTGATAGGCACACTGTGAGGTGACCGCTTCGTGTGATTGTTGAAGGAAGATCTTCCAATGGTTCCTGAGTGTTTTGGAGGCTCCCACGAAGTTCTTTCCATTGTCCGAGTAGACATCCTTGGAACATCCGCGACGGGCGCTGAAGCGGTTGAAGGCGGCGAGAAATGTCGGAGTCGACAGATCACTGACCGCTTCAAGATGTATGGCCTTCGTTGCAAAACAGACGAAGACACAGACATAGCCTTTGGTGATGAGGCATGCCCTCCCAGTGTAGTTTTTGATATCAAACGGTCCAGCGAAATCTAGACCGGTGGCAGCAAAAGGGCGAGAAATGGTTGTCCGCTCAGGGGGTAGAGCGGCCATGATTTGGGTGCGGACTTGTTTCCTCTGAAGGACACAAGGCTTGCAGGTGTGAATCGTGGCCTTGACGAGGTTCTTGGCCTTGGGTATCCAATGTTGCGTACGTAGCAAGCGCAACATCAGTTGGTTCCCTCCATGCAGACTGATGTCATGGATGAAGCGAACCAATAATCGGGTGAACTTGCAGCTGTAAGGAAGAAGAATGGGGTGGCGTTCGTCATAGGAGAGTGACGGACACGCGCATAGACGGCCACCTACGCGCACCAATCCATCTTGGGATAAGAATGGATTGAGCGATAGAATGGGGCTCTTGGGTGGTAAATTTTGTTTCATATCGAGAGAACGATATTCATTGGCAAAATGTACCTTTTGCGCGAGAATAGCCAGCCTCGTTTTGACATGCTGGATCTCATCGGAGTCAATAGTGGTATCGTATTGACGAGAGGACACACGATACTTGGGGTGGGTTTGATGTAGAAACCTAAACACGTAAGACAACACTCGAAGAGCTCGTGGCAAAGAAGAGAATCTTTCCAACAAGTCTTCAAAGTGAGGGAAGTAAGCGAAATTAGCTTTCACTGGTTTTGCTTCCAGTTCGGTTTCCAAAGTATCGAGGGGAATAGAGTGTGGCCAGTGTTTCTTTTCGTGCCGCCTTGGGGTGGTGTTCGCATCAAGATCTTCGCAGACTGGCTCGGCTGGAGTGCAAAGACGTTGCTTGGGAGCTTCTTCCAAGTCCCAGCGACGCTCAAGCTGACGGTCAAGAGAGACCTCAATGAAAAACGAAAATCGGGTAGAAATGGTTGGAGCCGGGGGGGCCTGAGAAAGCGGACCGGTGAGGATCCACCCGAAAACGGTCTCCTGGGCGATGAGAGAGCCCAAGATATTCCGTCGGATACCGTCCAGCAGGATAAGGGGGTAGATGTCCGCTCCAATCAAGACATCTATCTGATCGCTTTGGCAGAAGCGATCATCAGCTAGTGGTAGGTTCGGAAGAGCATCAAATAGGGTCCGGTCAAGGGAGCAAACCGGTAGGTTGCCGGTTAGTTTTTTAAGCACGAGACCCGTGGCTTCAATGCACAGTCCGGGCAATCGGGGGGAGCCGATGCTAAACTTGCAAAGGTTGTTCACCACGGCTGTAACGGTTTCATTAACACTGGCGACTTGAGCTGGTCCGTAGTCGTCGGAAGTCGTAAGCGTTTTTGTACGCGCTCGGACAGAAAGGTGGCTTCCGAGCCAGGGTCGATAATAGCACGAGCGAGGTACGACTCGTTACGATGGCAGATATTAACCATCGCGGTAGCGAGTAGCACTTGCTTGCTTCGGGAGGTGAAGCAAGTAAGCACGTTGGAAGTTGAGGGGGCTTCAGTGGACTGTATAGCAGGGGTAGAGGGATTAGTTCGAGAATGCGTAGGGGGGTTTGGCGGCAAGCTTTGCTGAGCGGCACTTGGACCGCGACGAGCAAGGGGTTTAGGGCGCGAGGTCGTATGGTTAGAGTTTGAACGAGATTTCGATTGGGGGGCCGAAGCCAACTCGCGATGTAATAGTGTATGATGTCGCTGGTTGCACGACATGCATGTGTGCACACTATTACAGGTAGTCACTTGATGTGAGTGTGCCAAACAGTTCGTACAGAATTGGATTCTTTGAACTGTCGCCCAACGTGTGTCTACATTCATAGCCAGAAAACGTGGGCATTGGCGGAGGGGGTGTGGCCGATCAGAGCATAATTTGCAGCTGGTCGAAACCATATTTGCCTGGAACGTATTCACAGGTTTCGGGGCGGAGGAAAGGCGTGCTGGAGGATTCGACGCTTTCTTAGGGGGTTGGACTGACTTTCGAATGTCGTCTACGGTTTCCAAGGTTTGGAAATGTGAAGTGAGGAACGCGTCCATTTCACACCATTTTGGAATTTCGCGTTTATGGGTAAGGGATTGTTCCCATAACGAGAGAGTAGTTTCGGGGAGGCGAGTAGAGCAGAGATGCACAACCACTGCGTCCCAGCTGCTCACGTCGACATCGTACAACGTGAGGGCTGAGAGGCAGTTGTTGATCTCTCGTTGGAGGCGTTTGATCGCAACTCCAGACTCCTTGTGGATTGGGGTAAGGGAGAATAACGTTCGGAGTTGAACGTTAACCAGTATACGTTTATTTTCGAACCGATCGGTAAGATTCCTCCATGTCTGATCGAATCCGCTATCTATGAGGGGGGACTTTTGAACGATTTCTTTTGCTTCACCTCGGGTCTTTTGGTTGAGGTGAAACAACTTTTCGACCGGAGACAGTCGATTGTTCCGAATATAGAGCGCGGAGAACATATCACGAAAGGTCGGCCATGACTCGTAGTCACCATTGAATACATCAGTATCACACGGTGGCAAACTGATGTTGTGACCTGAAAAGTTCGTCGGAGTCATGGGAGAAGAAACCGACAACGTCAACGGAGAGGAACTGGGGGCAACGAGATGCTGCTGTTCACTCACTTTCGCTGAGAAACGCACGTACACCTGGTAACACCGACGGTATTTTGTCTTCACCACGGTTAAATCGGCGCTTCGGGCATCTGCGTCCTCATCGGCCCTGGAGACGAGGTACTCCAGGCACGAGGCATATGCGCCTTTCAAATCCGACCAAACCGCTTTTAATTCATCCTGGTGAGTGGCCAGTGAGAAGCCCGAGTGGTCGCGTTCCGGAATGCTGTCATATTCGTCCTCGAATTCTTCGAGCGTTTCGGACACGCTTATAAATTTAGTGAGGGGGTCCATTGGAGTACTTGACCAGATCGAGGAATGGAGAATTTGGGGATATTGAGTTAAAACTCACGAGGTGGGGGTGAAACGAGTCTACGAAACCTGAATTCGCCGTGGAATGTACAGCGAAGACCTATGAATTGATTTCGAGTCAAATCCACCGTGATACCAATACTTCAGTTCGCGGTCAGAAGTATGACGAGAGAAATAGTTTAATTTTGAGTTGAATTCAGGTTAGGAAAACCACTTGAACTCTTGGTTGAAATAACTCGGAAAACTATTAAGTTAATTCGCGTGAATTAAAGTTTGGGAGACGCTTTAAATTACGGCGGAAATAAATCGGAGCAATATTAATTTAATTTGCGTGAGTTAAATTTCGGAAAAAACACTTTAAATCGCGGTTGAAATAAATCAAAAAAGTATTAATTTAATTCGCGTGAATTAAAGTTTGGGAAACGCTTTAAATCACGGCTGAAATAAATCAGAGAAATATTAATTTAATTTGAATGAGTTAAATTTCGGAAAAACACTTTAAATCGCGGTTGAAATAAATCAAAAGTATTAATTTAATTCGCGTGAATTAAAGTTTGGGAAACGCTTTAAATCACGGCTGAAATAAATCAGAGAAATATTAATTTAATTTGAATGAGTTAAATTTCGGAAAAAACACTTTAAATCGCGGTTGAAATAAATCAAAAAGGTATTAATTTAATTCGCGTGAATTAAAGTTTGGGAAACGCTTTAAATCACGGCTGAAATAAATCAGAGAAATATTAATTTAATTTGAATGAGTTAAATTTCGGAAAAAACACTTTAAATCGCGGTTGAAATAAATCAAAAAGTATTAATTTAATTCGCGTGAATTAAAGTTTGGGAAACGCTTTGAATCACGGCTGAAATAAATCAGAGAAATATTAATTTAATTTGAATGAGTTAAATTTCGGAAAAACACTTTAAATCGCGGTTGAAATAAATCAAAAGTATTAATTTAATTCGCGTGAATTAAAGTTTGGGAAACGCTTTAAATCACGGCTGAAATAAATCAGAGAAATATTAATTTAATTTGAATGAGTTAAATTTCGGAAAAAACACTTTAAATCGCGGTTGAAATAAATCAAAAAGGTATTAATTTAATTCGCGTGAATTAAAGTTTGGGAAACGCTTTAAATCACGGCTGAAATAAATCAGAGAAATATTAATTTAATTTGCGTGAGTTAAAGTTCGGAAAAAACACTACTGGGGGGGAGAGAGGAAACTTCACTTGCGCTGGGAGAGCGACTTATTATGTGTAGTCGTGACGTCACGGAACGTGTTTTGTACTTCGAGTACAGATAACACGTGACGTCACTGAACGTGTTTCTGCTTGGTGTACAGAAACACACGAAAGGGAGGAGACGGAGAAATATTCACGATGTGGAATATTTAACACGCACTAAGCCGAACCGATCGACAATTCTTCACCAATATTACGTGAACGTAATTTGGTGTTTGAAAAACGGGGGGGGGGGGGGTAGCACTTCACTTTTTATTTAATTATATATTATATATAGGGGATCGAGAGGTCGGAAGGGAATCCGGCTCGAAGGACCAAATGTTTGTGTGGGGGATGTGTGCACAGTTGAGCGCAACACACCGATATATAATATATATAAAATAATATGATTAGTAAAAGTGACCGGGGAATTGACAGACTTACCGATGGTTCGGTCTGATGTGTGTTGGTGGATGATGGTGGAGATGAGGTGGTTGATGGTGCTTGTGGTGATGATGATCGTGGTGATGATGTGTATGGTGATGGGTATGGAAACACTCGCGAGTGGTCACACGGAAAAAGGTAAAATCACGGAAAAAGTCACGGCGTTACACGCGTTGTTCACAATCAAAAAGGTAAAGGGAAAAAAGTTAAGTCGCGATGACAACTGCGTGCGGCGTCTTCAATTCACGAAAAACGAAAGTAAAGTTGGGGGCGGAAGTCAGCAAAACTCATTGACCTGTCAAGAGTTGACAGGTCGCAGTCGTGGAGGTTGGCTGCGCTGACCGACGTGCAATGCATGTGCATCTACAGGGGAGTAGATGGCGCTGCTTTCTCTGGGAGGGCGAAAGAGTAGCGCTGGGGTATGCGGTCGCGTCAGAATGAGTGTTTGGCGTAAACAACAATAAAAAAAAACACATCATGAAATACACATAAAACACTGTTTTTAAATAATCATTCGTTCTGCAATTTACCAACTATACCTGTAAGTATGACATGTTGTATATCGCTGAAAAGAGAAAATTATGGGCTTTATAAATAGTGTTTCTAATATATACCTTAATTGTCATACAAGAGGGAGGGGAAAGGTTTTATAATGGCACCTACACCATTTTTTTCTTAAAACTCAAATATCTTCCAAACCGTAACCTTGGCGGTAAAATGGTGTACTAGGGAATTGAGGGGCATGGCAATACCTTTCCTTTGACACCTCGATCGTTAGTATACCTTTCCTAATTTGGGTATAATAAACCTTTAAAGAGGTGACCTTTCGCGACCTTCAAACGCCGATAACACGCGAACTAATGACACGCCCCCAAAAGTGGGCGGTTATTTACCATTATAATGGTCCAAAATAACGGTAAAAAAAGTAAAAAATCGGGGCAAAACCGCTACAGTGAAATTGCTCCAAAATTTTTATACTTAATACCGTAATTTTTAAAAAAAATTGCCACCAAACAATTTTTTTCGGAATTTTTTTTCCAAAATTTAACTTTGGCATAAAATTTCTCAAAAACTGTTTGACATAGGAACCTAATTTAAAAAGGATATTAAGAAGCGGATATTTGGCTTTGAAAATCAGCAAGCAAAAGTTATCTAGGTCAAACCATTATTTTTTAATATTTTTTTTTTTCGATGTTAAGTCGAATTTTTATAAAGTGGCCCCTCCCGTCTAAACGGGGGAAAATTGACCCTCCCCCCCCCCCCTCCCATACGATTTTTTTCTTGTCTCGACCCAACCTACACGCCCTAGTCTTCTGTCCCCTCTTATGCGAAACACCCTGTATAACTAAAAAACTAAAACAATAACAGTTACAGTTTTGCTGTAATAATGTTTTATTGGAAAATAAGTTGTTATTCAGGAAGTTTGTATATTTAACAATATAAACATTCAAGACCCTCTTGCCTGTCTAACCCAAAAGAGGGCGTATAACGACTTTTCAGACAGACTCAGACTTATGATTCGTACCAATATAGACAATCACATATTAAAATGCAGACATTTATACCACAAATTTATTTTCTATATGTTCGTTTGAAATGAAAAATTAAGGTCTGAAGAATATCTACATTTGCGCGATGCCATAAAGAATAATATGGAATCCAATCCTAACCTAATGAAATTGGTCAAATATGCATCCTACATTCGTCATCCACTGAATATACCTTCGTCATGTAATATACATGTAATGTAATATACGTCATGTAATATACATATAATATGTATATTGAATATTATTCAAGATGCCATCGCCAACGTACGTGCATACGGAAGACCAGATTTATTCATCACATTACATGTAACGCGCAGTGGGAGGAAATCAAAAAATATTTATTGCAAGGTCAATCAGCTAATGATCGACATGACATAATGGCGCGTTTTCCAATAAAAACTTAATTTGGTTGATCAACAAAATTATACCACAAGAAATTGATCAGATTATATCAGCAGAACTCCTAGATGAAACAGTAGATCCAGAATTGTTCCAGATTTTATCGATATAACAGATATATACATCGTCCATGTGGGGCCAACCTCAATTCACCGTGTATGGATAATGGTAAATGACCTAAACGTTTTCCCAAGGACTTATTATCGGATACTATTACTGGAATTGATGAATTATTAATTTCCATTTCTTTGAAAGAAACTCAAATAATAACCAGAAGGTCATTGAAATAGATAATAGATGGGCTGTACCTTATTGTCCTCTTCTATCGAAAACCTACAAAACACATATAAATGTAGAATTTATGCGTTAAAAACGTTAATGTAATGTTTTTTTTAAATTATTTTGGACGTTTCACAAAAACCATACTTTATTCAAACTCACCAAATTATGTTAAATGAAATACGTTCAAAAAACGTGGAAACCCCTTAAAAGAATATGCAAGCATTTTTTCTCTACGAATACATTAGGCAGGCTATACACTGTGCATCCAAAACACCGTGAATGCTTCTAGTTACGATTGCTATTAATTAATGTCCCAGAAGCAATATCATTTGAATATTTAAAGACAGTCAACGGTAAAATATATGCCAAAAATCATGATGCATGTCGCGCATTACAATTATTAGAAGGAAATTCTCATTGGGATTCGATTCTTACCGTTGCTGTTCTGCCACACACCAAATCCGTTATTTATTTGCAATTATATTAGCAACTTGCTTTCCAAATAACCGACAAAAAATTATAGGAGACATTTAAAGACGCCATGAGTGAGGATGTTTTACATGCACAACCTACGATTCGTGGAAATGCGTTTTTAGATTATATTCCAGCAATGTATAATGAAGCATTAAAAAAATTGGAAGATAAGTCTTTATAAGCCTGATTATTTTAATTGAATCACTCCTTACATTGGGATTACCATCACCCAATTGTTCCACAAGTGATACGTTATTGATGATTTTAATAAGTACATTCAAACACATGAAACACCATTATTGGCATAACAAAACTTAAGTTTTGATTCGGTAATGCGTGCAGTCACTGCAAAAGAAGGCGGATTCTTCTTCTTGGATGCTCCTGGTGGCACTGGGAAACATTTTTGATTTCCCTCATCTTGCCCAAAATACATTCTCAAGGCGAGATTGCTTTGGCCATCGCTTAATCAGATATTGCTGCTACTTTATTGGATGGCGGCAGAACTGCTCATTCCGCACTAAAATTGCCGTTAAATATACAGCCAAATGAAAATGCGGTATGCAATATTAAATGGCATTCAGGTACGGCTGATGTGCTTAAAATATGCCACATTATAATCTGGGATGAATGGGTCGAAAAAGGCTTTTTTAATTGTGATATTCACAAAAGTAGGCATACCTTTACCTACTAGCCTTTTCGTGGATATCACCATTATAAAAAACATTTTTAGACACATAGTAATAGGGCACCCTGTCACTATCGCGCGGCGAAAGTTTGCCAGTCTCTATCATTTTCGTCACATTAGAGAAGCACCGTGTACTCAACCAATCGAAAAATTAGTACAGAAGTTCGAGGAGACCGGTTCGTCAATGTACAAACCTCGAACGGGACAACCATGGACGTCAAGAACCGTGGAAAACGTTGACAGCGTGCGCCAGTTGGTTCGGCTATCACAAAAAATATGTTTCAAGTAGTTAACGAAATGTTTAGCTCTCCTCATGTTTAGAAGAGTGACAGCAAAATAATAGAACACATTTAGAAGACATAATTTTTAAGAAATAAATTCCCAAAGCCTGTATATTAATAAAAAATAAACATTTATTAAATTGGTCTTGGCTATTATCTATATATATAAAATCCCTGTGTCTGTCTGTTAGCAAAATATGCCCGGGACTTTTTTTGGACTTCCACATCACTTAGAAACCTGAATTTTTTCACAGATGTTCCTGGACATTTAATGTTGATGAGAAAAATCGCAAATTTCAAAAATCCAAACAGCTTCGCCATTTTTTTGCAATAAATCCGATTGTGAGGAAATTTATATTTTTTTCCTAGATTGTGTTGATTAATTTGTCACATTTTATTATGAAAAATTTAATAATTTAAAAAATTTGTAATTTTTCATAAAAGTGTAATTTCTCAATAGTAAGTTGAGAAAGTCCAAAAGGCTTCGCAATTTTTTTTTACGAAATAAATAAAAAATAATAACTTCCTGGCGAAGAAAGGCTTATATACTAGTTTTTATATATTCTTTTAATTTTGAAAACTTTTGCGTTGCTAGACATAAAACTGTACATTATTTATACGCTTATACTGAAAACGCGTATTATTTTTACGCGTATACTGAAATGGAATTGTTGTTATAGTTGCAAATTAAGTAAAATGTAAGCAAATATTTTATAATTCACTTACCATTATTAAAAAGGGTTAAAAGTGAGCAAACATTTACTTGTGGCTTATTAAAATAATATTTTGTATCCTTTGTTGGGAGCGGAAATCGAACGTACTAAAGCATTTTGTTTTGGTGCTATTAATAGATGTGCACATAAATTTACAATTAATCTCTACATCAATTTGTGGTGACTAGCGAACGATTGTTCACTTGCAGTATGTGAATGAAGGGTGCGAAGAGAATTGCCATCTCATGCATCTCATATCATCCCTTATGTCCGTTTGAGATTTGTGAAATAATTTCACTGTAATGAATCCATTATTTGCCTTTCCTTCAACGATAACTTCATTCCATATCGCGAAGTACGGATTCATACTGAATTAAATATTTGTTAAAGCGGGATTTATGCGAAAATGTACAATATTACTGTACAACAGCCCCATATAGCTCGTTGAAAACTCGGCGTGGTACCAACCAACAAGCATAATAGACATATACTGTATATAATAGAACATTTGGAACTTTTTATTAAATCCTTCAGTTAGCCTCCCGCATTATGATGCGACAGCATGACAACGAAGTCATTGATTACTCCAGATTACAGTTAGTCATGTGAAATTTCGTTTGTTTCACAGACAAGAAGCACAATGCGCTTCCACTGAACTCGTCAATAGTCGTTCAATTAAGATTGCTTCCATGCAGGGCCCACTGCTGCAGACAGACGAACAGACAGCAATGTTCCTCACCATAACGTCGAAATCATGGTTTATCACAAACCATATAAGAAAATCAACTGAAATCGATTTTTTCTCAATGTATAGTATGAGTTTATATGATATATAACTCAAGAATAAGGAGTTAAGCCTACTTGTACATGGAAATGAGTACACTGCAGCTACAAGTGTTTCATTATACGTAAGAAAAACGAATATTAAAAAAACGGGGTATGAATTTTGTGGATACATATTTAAATGATTAAAAGTTTTCGGTCTGGCCGAAGCATAAGCTTAAGAAATGTCTTCAATTTTACTAGTCAATTCAATTTTAAATGATTTGTGAAGACTTGTGAACAATTTTTTGCACGTTATATTTTATTGGGAATTAAATATTTTACATTTTCTAAAACCTTAATACAAAAATAATTTATAGATGCTTGGAATAAAAGATAGTAACATCTTTCGTAGTGTACCTTTGTTCCTTGTTTCTTGCATGTATAGTAATTAGTGCTTATGACAATTAGTGTCATTTTATTTTACTATTATTATTAGTAAAATACTATTATTATTAAATTATATCTTTTTTCTTATGTGAAACACGCTTACATACTCCATACGGAATTACATAAAATTTAGTTATTAAATATTATAATCTTCCATAATTTTGCAATTTGAAAGATATGTATTTTAGGAACATTTTCTACCCTACACACAAATACGTACTTGATTCGAATTATTATTACGAATACTTACGGTTGTGAGTATTTTAACAGGAGTCAAATATGTGCCCTTTTTGTCAGAGTTTTTGAGAAAATTATTTCCAAACTTGAAATTGTGAAAAAAGATTGGGAAAAAAAAGGTTTGGTGCATTTAAAAAAAATTACGTTAATAAGTACATATAAATTTATAAATATAAAATTTTGAAGTATAGTTTCCTTTCAAATACCAATTTTTTAGGTACTTGTGTTTTATTACAGTACAGGTGAAAATACCCAAGAAATGTGTTCTGGGGAAGAGATATACTTTGTAATTTTGCACTCCCTCAGAGGGTACAGAACATAGATCCTTCCGATTTGAAGCATTTTTAAAGAATTCATTAGAAAATTTTGTGATTGGAAAAAATGTATACTTATTAACGTAATTTAGTTGTCGATATCTCTTTAGGCTTTTTCTAACAAAAAAAAAATCAGATGCGTCGGTGATTCCAGTCAGAAGGAGAGTGGATATAAACAAATTAGAGGATGCCTACTGTTACGTCTGTCATAACACTGCATCTGCCTTTGCATCTCATCTTGCATTTTAAAAAAAGGTTTCTTTAGCGTTACCATCAAATCAAGGCGCGCCTGTTGACCAATTTCACCAATTAACAATACCAAACGGTGTTACCTTGCGAAGAATATATGTATATACATACATACATACTACATATGTGCTAACTTACATTTAGATATTTCTCATCGTTTCCCGTTTCCGCTGTCAGTTAAATGTAACTATATGACAGTTTCCACTGTATCAGTAACACATTTTAGAATAGCTTATTTTTATTTATTTATTCCACAAGTTTACAATGCCGCACAGTGAGCTGATTTTTTAAGAAGGCGGCCAAAAATAATTTTTTTCACTATCACCGATTTTAAAATTGATTATTTCTTATGAAAGTAGATACCTGAGAACCTAGTGGGACAAAAAATTATGTCTCTATTTTAATGTTTTCACTAAAAACAGAGTAGTGTAAAAATCACTTTTCCGTCGTTTGTTAAAATTTGCTGATCGTTGCACATTTTCAAACTTTAGGTATACATATCTCGATAATTTTTAATGATATTATGTTCTGGTTTTTTTTACATAAGACCTTGCTATATTAGTATTTGAAGGCAGTCTGGATAATGCTCCTATGTGCAACAGTTTTTTTAATATAATTTTTTAAAGAAAAGACCAAAATATAAGAAAATCTAAGGTTTTTAGAGTTTAACTTCTAAACATCGAGCTACGCCAGAACGAAATTTAGATTTTCAGATAGAGGGAACTTTCGTATAAAAACCATACCAAACTTGGCTGCGTCGAGTTTCGTCTGCGGTAGACAGACCATTTTATACGAGGCAAAGTCGGCAAATTTGTGAGAACATTAGCCTACAAATTAACATTTTTTTTGAAACGGTCTGTTTGACAACATATTCTAAAGGATTTTGGTCCGCTGATTCCAAAAATGATAAAATAAAAAAATTAAACGAGCCGTTTTCGAGATAATCGTTTTTGAAATGTTTGGCGAATTTACATTAAGGTCCATCCACTTGAAGAGTTACTACAGCTGACATATGTAACCGATTCGATTACAACTAAGATTAAGTTAAAGAGGAAGGATGCACGCATAATTTTTGCTAACATTACCTTGAAATTGGAAAAATAGTTTAAAACCCTTAAACCTTTTAGTTTAAAATTTTTTAGAAAAAAGACAAAAAACTGCTATATCTGTATATAAAAATATGTTCCCGAAACTTTTTACCCTTTTTAGTTTTTATATCGATAGGTTGGATATTTGTGCGCCTTTTAAGCCTCATATCAAAAAAATCTGCACAGAAATGGTTCTTTCCCGAAGCAATTAAAATAACCCCGAATTCAGCCGAGGTAAAAAAAAAAATTTTAGATAATTAATTTAATTTAATGAAAGTTTTTAAATAAAGTGTTCTTCAAATTAAATATATCCAAAATTATTTTATTTGCAAAAATTTCGTTGGATTAAAAGCATTTAAGGTAATTCAATCATGCAGAATTCGATAAAAACTGGAGGTACTCGTGCTCAAACCTTATTTATTCGTGTCATTATCGCTCGATATTTATCGTCAAGGTGTCAGCTGAAAGTTAAAATTTTGATCTATTCAACAAAAAAACCATTCAACCTCGTTGAAATATTCCCTCGCGTTCAAAAGTTATAGATTTTTGGCCGCCTTTTGCAAAAATCAGCCCACTGTGCGTCGTACGTTTTTGTTAAACCTGTAACACTGGACCCATATCTTAAATATTTTAGAATAAAGCTTTCTTTCACACTTTGTTCAAGATTTGAATAGCAATTTTACATAAGATAAGGTTATAAGCCATCATGATCAGAACTTTCGTAAAAATTTCTAAACTAATGTTAATAAATAGTGTAAATAATAGTGCGAATGGATTGCGCAACATTACGGTCGCCATGAATGAAACTCCTAGGGATCCTAGAACCTATTAAGGATACTCGTTGGTGTAATCACCACTCACTGGTGGCCAGAAACCCAACAAAGTTTGACGGTGTGGATCATCACCAGATCTCGCAGCTTTCCCCTGCACTTTAAAACAGTTTTAGATCTTACCTAATTCGAGTCTAGTACTTTGATAGCAGCTTGACTGTCCACGAAAAAGTTGATGTCATTATTAGATATTCTTTCTTTCAGGACATAGTTTGCTGCCCCTCAATAGCAAAGACCCTTTCTGCCCCTCAATAGCAAAGAGACTTGGTACAAACTCCAAACTCCAAATGGCAGTCTATACGATCGTTGTACTTGCAGTGTGTTCAAGTAAAATCCAGCTTCTGTCCTTTCACTGGTTATTGAGCCGTAATTGTAGATTGAAATCCCTGCAAGTGGTATGTGATCTGCGGTCGACCAGTCCTCACTCCTGGGAAGGATAACCTTAGGTATTACCTCAAAATCAATTCTCGGAGGAATGTTTCGTCAATGAGTACGAAATTAGCTAGCACATTTCCCCCACACCTTGTGGGGGGGGGGGTGTTGAAATTTTGCCGGTCAAATTCAGAGTACAAGGTGATGAGTAAAGGATAATTCCGTTCTCCCGCTGAGTTCATTCGAACCCCTCTGATTCACAATCGTACACATAATCTTCTAAATTGAAGTGGTAGACTAATTGTAGCCACACAAGCCTTTTTAATTTGTACTAGCCGGAGTCGTTATATAGGTTCAAACAAAAATATAGCTCTCTCCTGACCTTTGACATAGTGAGATAAATTATGGACTGTGTAACTGAAGTCTGCTTAACCGATATATTTAGAGAAAAATAATCGAAGAATTTAGCATCAAATCAATAATAAGTCAATAAATAACCGCTAGCACGTTTCCGACTCGGAACGTCTCCGACTCAGCAATTTTTTATTTTATGCAAAACTCCTAGCAACATCTGTTTATTTATTCACTCATACATCGTCTTGAAAAAGATAGTGTTTTGTTTTTGGCTCTAATGTTTTCTAACTTCGTGGCCAATAGTTTTTGTTGTTGGATCTATAAATATTTGGGCAATAAATTTTTTAATCTTTTCCTTTAATCGCCAAATGCTGTTTTTTTATGTTGTCCGTAGATTTTTATTTTCCTGTATATTGTATATATGTATGTATATACACATATGTATATGCATATATATGTAGTATCAGCAATCAGAATCAATTCACTACCGTTGCTGTTTCTTTTGTCGTCTTACAAAATTCTCCATCTGTTCTACCTTCTTCATTACATCTTTCCTTCTGGCTATAATACACTTCTTTATACTACTTCCGTCCCGGCGAAAGGGACGATTTACACATACAATAAATAAATTCGGCACGGTCAAACGATACTGCAATTTCTTTGGAAACACTTGCTCTGGGGTGAATTATCTTCTGTATTTGTATGTGTCACCAAAGTGAACTGAATATCTTAGTAATTCTATAGATTTGGAAAATCAACACAATAATTCAGAAGATTTATTGATTTTATAAACATTCTTTGTTGTCTTTAAGAAAGTTTCAAGAATGATGCCGGCATTGAATGGTACGCACCCAATTTCCATAATACTAATGTCTAAAGTTATTATGTGGTCACAATATAGTATTTCAATTTCTTCCTGATCGCGCATGCATACAAAATAAAACAAATATGTCGCCTACTCCAATGCATGGAACGGCCGCCAAAGGATATATGGTTTGATGTTTTCTGTCATGGTATGTAAAAACATAGCAGTTAATAAAATTTAAATTCAAAGCAAAGGTTATTGTTTCAGCCGATAAATCGCATTCTATACTGATATGCTACAGTACATGTTGCTATTGTAAAATTGTGTATTATTATGCAATAATGTACAAATACAAATACCAAATTATTTGTTGCAAAACAGATATAACAAACAAACAAAACTTACAAATCTTTGAAATATATGTACGTGATAGTAAATTCGATTAATTCGTTGTTCACGTATTGTTAAAGGAAAACTTTAACTTAATTTCTATTCATTCTATAATCATCAATATATAAATACACCACACCGAAATTATTCCTTCCCTCTAGCGTGTGTACCGTTTATTCAATTTCAGTGAACGATATACCGATTTGAAGGTACTTCTCTCCTCTACTGCACAAAAGGAAAAGGAAAAAGGCAGGAAAAAACATACTTTTTTTAACTTTAATGGGGCTTTTATGCATTTATCAGGTATTTTATATGATGTGTGTATTATAATAATATGTGAAGAACGATATGCTACACCACGACCACCTGAATGTACATCAATTCGAAAGTCACTTTTTCGTTGACATTTTATATTAACTCAAATTTGAAAGCATGAATCTTTATGCAAAATTCTCTACAAACTGCCATATGAAATGCTCACTTCGACGTGGAATTGAAGTGATGGATTATTAGCAATACTTTCACGAACAGCATCGATGTTCTCATTTGACCGAACTGTTTTTGGTTTAGCATGAACAGACCCAGTTTCGGCAAACAAAATATTATTCAATTTTTCCAATTGCAGGTATTACAAGCCATTCATGGACGACCAATGAATTTGAATTTTATATTTACATTGCTTATTGCAGTTGGACTTAATATAAAAAAATTAATAAGATGTGCTTTCGCACATTTTCAATTTAATTTATAATTTAAAAATTTAATTTCATAATAATTTAAATTGTCAATAAATTTGTTTGCTAATTACATTATTATTATGTGATATAAGTTTCATTGAAATTGAATAAAAATAAATACATAATTAAAAGGGAAATTGGTAATGGTCGAATTCTCGATCATATGCTATGATTAGTTAACTTAATTCCACTTGAAACTTTTTTCGTATTCAAATTACAAATCAGATGATCCGATTAAATGCCGGACCGTGTAGTTTGAGTTAAGACAAAATCAAATATAAAATGTATTATAAAAGAAACGGAAACTTCCATAACATCTTTGCAAAAAATGAAATGCAGAATACAAATGAAAACAAAATAAAATATTGTCCCTATTTTTTTTTAATTTCATGTCGAAAAATATTATATTTAAGACCAAATCCTTAATGCAGAAAATTATATATTTTCACCTATTAGGGTAAAAAATAAAAATTCAATGGGTAGGATCTTGGCGGCTATTCAGATGAACCTCTCCTTCAAATTCCGATCCGAGTTATTTGCTGTAGAGGGTATCACAAGGACCAGAAGTGGTCTCTGTGTCTCCTAAGGACAGCCCAACCAATTTGTAATCTTGCTTAATTAATTGATTACATATTTCAAGTGCGAAATGGTACGCAGGTAGATGACCTCACTACTCCCAGATCACTACTCACTACTTTGTGATACGTAAACCCTAGTTTTCCGTAAAAGAAGCACAAAAGAGGCGCTATATAATTGAATGTGTGTAAAATTAAATCTAAAATCTGTACAAACCAGTATTGGGCCGTTATTTTATTGAAGTTGGACTAGTATTTTTATTTAACGTACTGTATGCAGTACAAGCAAATTCTACATTTCATGTTTAACCCAATGTTAATTTGTTTCCATAAAAGTGCTAGCGGGTAAGATAAGAGTTTTCTGGGAGAATATTGTGAGAAAGAATTCAATAATTTCAACAAAATTCAACAAAATTAGAAAAATATTTTCTAATTTTATAAATTTATTTCGAGCATTTATTTCGTGGAAAAATATTACCCTAATTTGAACAAGGAGCTGAAGAACGGAGCCTGCAGTTACCGTATGAGAAATTAAAGATGGTTTAGTTAAGCAATTTTCCATCTCTTCCAACGAAACACCGTCGGTGTTCTGTCAGTGCACTTTATATGGTGGAGCGTATACATAATATTCATTTTCCAATTGGGTTGATTTTGCGCAAAATCTATCCAACCAAAGCCTTGCATACTTGTTATGCAAATAAATCAATGCCACTCTATCGGGGTTGAATGTTACTTCCTCATAAGCAACAGTATGAAGGACTGACAACGCTCATAAACATTGAATATAAGGAAAACTAACAAAAAGTACAAGAAATGGGCGGAGCTATTTGCTATTACCCCTTTGCTGTCGTTTTGGCAGTTTTTGTTAAATTTAATGAACAAAAACTGAACGCCCCATTCACAAAACAAAAACAACAAAAACAACAAAACAACAAAAAACTTGTTTGGGCAATTGTGCGCGACGTTTAGAACAGTAGACAGTAACTGGTTGGAGCTTTTTTCTATGTAAAGAGCTAAAGTTGCACAAGCTGTAGGACTATTTGACGTACGTATGCATGTGCTTATACCATATTTCTGTATGAACATAGATCTTTCCCATCAAAAAGTTCTTAACTATAACGTTAATTCAAATCAATTCAATTTCCATGTATTTAGAAAACGAAATTATTTTGAGACTGGATATTCTTTGTTGTGAATAAAAACTAAATATTTAAACAGTTCCGCAGATATTATCGAAATTGACAAGCAGTAGTCACCACAACTGCATACCGAGAGACGTGATCTAAGCCACTGTTTAAAAGCTTCTTCTCTTTATAGTACTCCTCTATAAGGAGCGACTTCTTTGAGAGCGCCGCTTTTTGTCTTGCGCTCAACAACACCCCACTCGCCACAGATGAAGGGTGGCAGGCCCTCCGAAGTGGAACTTGCAAGAGCTGCCTCGCAACAGTTTACCCTAAAGTTGGTGGCTGTAAATGAGAACGAAGAAAGCTTCATGTGAATATATGTACATGTAGAATATATGAAAATGCTTGACTTTGCCATTCTGCGGTTAATAGCCGAACGCCCTCCTTCAGTTGATTATGTCAAGTCTGGACGGTGGTTCGGAATACATCGTAAACTTGGGGTAAAAATAATAAGTCTCAACGATATGTGTAAACATTAATTAGTGAATAAATTCAGCTTCCAGTACGTAACAAAGTGATTAAATGTCATTAGACTTAAAAAATTAAACGATTTTTCAAAAAATAAAAGGCCAAAGTAATAGAATAGAATTAATTGTTTAATATTTATAAGTGAAATGTAAACAAATACGTTTAATGCCGACGTTGTTTCTGTGTCCATCCCAAATCTCATTCGCACAGTCCTGTTTGATGTGCACATTTTAAGCTGTTTCAAAGGAAAATGGAAGATTCAAATCTGGCCGAACAATATGTACAAGAATTTGTACTCGACCATCTGGAAGACGGCTCCGCTACGTTGACTGCTATTGGAGTAAAACGTGAAGACCAAAGCCCTCCATCTGTTCCGAAGATTACTTGGAGTGTGACCGAAGAAGAGGAGTCTGTCGAATCTCCAGTCAAGATGCGCGCTTTTCCGCCAGCCTGGCATACGGATGAGCGACGTTTGCAGCCTTTGTCGCCGCCGCCAGAAATCTATACGCACGGGCCGATGGCCGGACAAGCGATTTTGGTTAATCCATCGTTGCCTGGAGGTGTGCCGTCCACCCCACCTGAAACACCGCCTGTTATGGGTTCACCCTCCGGAAGCACATGTGCTCAGAGTTATTCGGGAGTAACTGAATGTCACTATTCCCATCATCGACCACCTGCCAATGCCGGTTTGACTCAAGAAATGATGTGGCTACCCAACTCTATGCGTACTGATCCGCAACCGTTAGATTTGCGACCGTTAGCCTGCCCTACTCAAGAAGAAGAATGGGAACGACACCGTGATTATATGTACGTGACCTCAGTTAATCATCATGGACACATACAATCCCACCATTTCCAACCACTGGACCACCTTGCCCCCATTAACATGCCTTTCCACAACAGTAGCGCGATTACTGGCGGCAACGTCGTTTCTGCGACGCAACCAAATCGGCCACAGTCGGTAAGCTCCACGCGATCGTCGTTGAATTCACCTCGTACCTGTTCGGGCCAATACAGCACATCGAGCACTATGGGCGTAGATGAATGCATAAATGACGACATGCTCACCACGTTGACAGTGCGTGAGCTCAACAAACGCCTGCACGGATGTCCGCGTGAAGAGGTCGTGCGCTTAAAACAGAAGCGCAGAACGCTAAAAAATCGGGGCTATGCACAGAACTGTCGCTCAAAGCGTTTACAACAGCGTCATGAACTGGAGAAGACAAACCGTCAGTTGAGTCAGGATCTCCATCGCTTGAAATTAGAGTTCAGCCGCGTGTGCCAGGAGCGCGATCAGTTGAAGCAACGGCTGCAACTTCGTACGAGTGGAGGCAACGTCGCAAACACCGACTTAAGTGGAACAGATGGACACAGCTCCCCAGAATTTTACCTCTGACGACAATTGTCTGCCAATGGACATCACGTCAATCCTCATCATTGGCCAACGCGATATCATCAGCATATCCATGCGCAACAGCAACAGCTGACGGCAAACTAATTCAGTTTGAATTCAGCGCCTAAATTATTCCAATAATCTTCAATAAACGGAAAGTATTTCAGAATCTATTAATTCCGAGTTGTTTTGAAAACATTGTTTAATAATCCACCGAGTAAGATTCCTATTCCTCTTGATTGTACCTTAGGGTGGAATGAATAAAAAACAAGAAGGCAATATAGACAGATATCCTTACGGTGATATCAATCCAGATCTACCCTTATGGATTAGATGATATTGATATGATTGGCTAACAAAATTGGGTAACAAATTTAAAATTTTCCATTTATAATAACATTTTCTTCTGAAAACATATAATAACTGGTGATGCTGAATAAATTGTAAAAAATGGGTGGTGAGGCAAAGAAAACCCCAAGGAAATCAAATTAAAATTTCAATTATAACACCATACTAATAGACAAATTAAGAAAATAGCAAAACTGAACAATATTCAAGTATGTATTCATTTCACTCTAATGTACAATTTCGTTTATTCTTTTGATAATTTTCTTCTGGAAAGAAGAAAACTAAACTAGATAGAATTTGAAAAGTTCTATTATCTCGTTTTACGAATTGATTCAGAAATGGTAAAGTATTGTACTTTTTCGGGATGTGTCCATTAATTATGCTCACTTAACCCAAAAAGTATCAGTTATTTGTACGATTGTGTTTAGTTCAACTACCCTCGCATATATTCTTTGAAATTGTTAACTAATTATATAAACATTTTGTACATTGAGAACTAGTCATGAAATGATAAAACTTCATGCAGTATACGAATTAAACCAATTACGTTTAAGAATATAAAACTGTTTAAGAACATAATTGTAATAAATCTAAGTTGTAGGGTGATTCGTGAATACTAAGCTTTCGATATTCAAAATGTATTATAATTTTAAATATTATAATACTTATTCATTATTCCGCAATAAAATAGAATAATTATAGTAACTATTTGTTTAACTATAATCTTATATAGTTATATTATATAGAGGTTGAACGTCGATTGGGCATTACACTTTGGAGTTATACGCTTTCACAAGCGAATGATGATGATTTTCGCGAAAATTCTATTTCAACGCTTTGGAGTTCAGCGTCTTCAGTTGATACAACTTCAGATTACATTTTGTTTATTTTCATCATATCAGACAATAATATTATTTACATATATATAAATTATAGAAATATGCATAGAATGAAGTTATAGAAATTAGTAATTAAATATTAGCTAAATAATAATTACTAAATGTAAATTACTAAATTATATTATTTGAAATCAATTTAAAAGTTTGGATTGAATTGAATGTACATAATTTAAATACACTTGTTAACAAAATCTACATTCACATTTTTAGGTATATTCGAGTTTTAAATGACTGATCACGACAAATGAGGTTTTAGATTAAACATTTTTGTAAGTGTGATTTTCGTCTTCAGTAAACTCATTCCCAAAACGGTGCTAATTGTGGTATTTAAGCTGGAGCTTCTTCACTTATGGTATGAAGTTGAAAAATGAGTGCGTGACTGCCTGTCAACCTCAAGCGAAGCAGTTCGATGTGAATATTCGAATATTGAATTTCGTTCTTTTCTGGCGAATTCTTCATAAAAATGTATTCCTCTTCAAGGTTTACTTGACACTATAGCTCATTCTACAAAGCAATACATCCCACTGAGCATTCATCGCATATACATATAAACCCTTGTATCAGGAAATTCATTGAAATAAAATTAAACTCATGCTGATACATATATGTATGTATGTACATATATACATATGTAGTTATGTACATGCATGCACCTATGTATGTGTGTATGTCGAACGATTATAAAAGAGGAATTATTTTAAATTCAATAAATATGCAATCATAAAAATTATAAAGATGTTTCTTTATAAAGATAAGATTATATACGAACTAATTATATATTGTTTATTTTTAAAATATGGTCAAATATAATTATAACTAACCTTTACGTAACTTGTACTTGATTTGTTCGAACGTTTGAACTTTGATTCGCTAATGTTCATACTTTTGTATATTCGAGTAACTCTGAGGACAACCCTTTTCACCAACACGTACCATAATTTTCTTTTACATTTAGCATACAATATACACATATTTCTCTGATTAGTTTCGCACTGAACACTCAATACTATAGAAACATGTTCCAACTGGATTTTAAGAGTTCTTCCTTACCAGCTCAAATTTTAATCATTACAGGGAGCTAATTCACTTCTTAAGTTGAAGGTTTTTTAAAAGTTTATGAGTATACTCACAATGTCCCTGGTAACCGGCACTTTCAAACGTCGAAATCTCCCACAATTTGCTCTTAACTAGAGGTTAGTTAATTTGATGTTAGTGAAAACGAAAAATCTTAATCATTAGATAACTTCTTATCACTCGGTTAGCGTTCTGCCGCCTAACTGCTAGCTTCACCCCGCATTCACTTTTTTTTCACACTAAATGTTATAAATATTTTCATTATACATATGTTAAATTAGTTCTTCCTTTCGTAATCCTCCAGAGGGGGGCAGATATAGAAATATATAAATAAAATAAAATAATAAAGAAAATAAATATAGTACATGTACATAAATGCAGGTATTCTTGTTCATCGTCCGCTTCTGAGTCGATTTAACCCTGTCTACCCATTTGTCTGTGAAATTATTATACAATTGATCGAAAACGAATAGAGACAATTCTAATAGAGTGTGGCACGAATTCTTTGTTAAGTAGAGTAGTAGTTTAGTTGATATTCCTTGATAACCTTAAAGACAAAATGTAATTCCCACACATCCTCTAACAACACTAACTACTCGGAAATTGTCGTAATCTGTCCGCATTTAAATTATCTACTATCACATTATCTATAATCTATTATTATTATTAAGATTTTAAAATGAAATTACCATATAATTACAATCTGTGTGTGGTAGTGCAACGAAACATTAATTATATAGTACATTAATAACCAGTATTAAGTAATTTGCCAATTAGAGACATAGAGGTAGACAAATTTAATGGGTTTACAATTCGTGTCAATGCTCAATGTTATTACTCAACATGCATTCAAATCTGAGTGCGAGACTTATCCATATTCCAGGGTATGGGGTTATAGTTTTGATAAGCTTCGATACCACTCTTTCTGGTTATTTATTTATTCTGGTTTCGAATTTTCACATTCTGAAACAGAAACAACGATAACCCTAAAGTTTTAAAGGTTTTATTTATGTTTCAATACAGGGAATGAAGTTGACTTTGCGGTGTATAAATATACAACTATGTTTAGGAGCTACTGTTCTGTTTCACATGCAGTCTTCAACCTTGGCTGGTGGTCACCAATGCTAACTGTATCAACAAAAAGCTCCAATGAAATCAATAATCCGATGCCCACCATAAAATATGGCTGTGCAAAATTTCATTGAAGATTGAACATTTGAAGCCATTTGTTATCGTTATCTTCGACACGAATAAACTCGAATGATGTTTCAAATAAGTAAACAATAATAAGTAATAATTATAAAAGTTACTACTCGCAACGTGTTTATTTACTTTTCGTACATTTAGTGGTAAACATGGCTTCTATAAATTTTAAATAGAATATCGATGTAAGCGTAAGAAATACATGTATAAACGTTATATTCGTAATTTGCACCAGAAAACTTTATGAGTGCGCAAATTTCACTATACGACACTCACTAAAAGATGAGTATGAATATGAGAATAAGTTTGAATCAATACTCTAAACTAGCATTCGGAAAATGGAAACAGGCGAATAAGAGAATTCATTAAAAGCTTGGTTGATGCTCATTATCATGAATGTTTAAAAGCGCCGCAGGTAGATATATTAATAAAATTCGCGAAATGTTTGAGTTTTAGGGAATATTTACACTTGTCTCCCGCTTTACACTAAAGATAGATTCCTCATACAACAAAACCCTGCGGGTGGAAATCGCAAGTTTTGTATGGAAAAGCATGTAAATCGAAAACAACCCTATATATGCTTCTTTTATTAATTTATGGTAAAGAGCAAATTAATAAAACATAGAAGTTAAATCATATGGGTGAAGCTGAGCCAAGCTGTATCGTTAACTGAGAATGTTTAGAAGTAATGCAAAAGCAATACCTCTACCAGCCACCCCTCCTTCTGCGCGCCACAAACGTTAAATGCACTACTTAAATATGACCTACATTGCTATTTTACATACCATCGCCGAATTCAAAATGTTCAACATGTACTTACGGGTTACGTAAGTTGTGCAATTGGACTGTATTTGCAATACGGCGTATCGGCAACAGTGGGAGCTGAGGAAGTCGCATACAAGAACAGTCGTCATATATCGCCAACTATGCTTAATATGAAACAATGTAAAATGAACAACTAAGATACGGAAAGGAAAATACGAATTATGGAAGCATGGCTAAGAGAAGCATTTTCTCACAGGAGTAAGTATTGAATTCATAGGATGATTCTAAGTAATTGTAGTCGTTATGATTAGTGATCAGAATGTAATGGAATTTTAAAAAATTTGTATCATTTGGAACAAATGTGAATACAATTGAAGAAGGTTAAAATCTTAAAAAAACAGAAAATGAAGTAACAACTAAAATCCGAAAGAGGCCAGGACGAAGCTTGAATCTTAATCTACGTAAAGTCTGGTGATCTGTGATATGCAAAATTGGATTGTGGTCCGCTCTTCTTGAACGAGTAAATATTCCTGGATAACTTATTCCAAAGAAAATCGTTCTGTTTTATCAAAAAGCATTTCTTTTTGCATACTCATAATGCAGAAGTGAGCGGACAGCGCCCATTCTTGACATACTCAATACTGATAATATTGTAACTGTACATCGATTAGAACTTTGTTCTATCTTAAACTCGGCCCCCAAACACGGGCCGACCGGCCGACAAGTTCACCAACTTGGTTGGGAAACTTCGCCCACACACTTGACAGACAATTATATGAATTAAAAAGCAAATGTCAAACTTCGAATGAACTAAATATATACATATGTATGTTTGCAGCCTTAATACCAAAATTTTGGCGGAGAAAACTAATTTTTCCAAGTATTTCAATTTGATACAGAATTTTCAAACTACAGATACAGAAATTAAGTTTTGTCATGCACTCTTTTGCTGTATAAAATAAAGTTTTCTTCAGCGTTGTATAAAACTAGCTATAAACACTTATAAAATAAAACGTATTGATTAAGTTGAACATACATACATACATACACATGCTTTATATGTATGAACATATGGTCATACTCATGGCATTTCTTTTATTATCTTTCGGCAAGAAGTATCCACAATCTAAATACGCGTGTTATTAGAAAGTGATTTAATTTATTTAGCATCGGTGAAGAATTCAAGCAGTGTGCTTGCTGCAATGGACAGCAAGGTTGTCGATGTCCGAAACGACATCAATTTATTCCTCTGGTTATTACGGAAATTATGCTTGGCGCAAAAGGAGGGGAAGAAGCATAAATTCCAACCCATCAATAAATGGCAAAGATACATTGCAATCGGAAGTACAAATTCGCTTCGGAATGGGCGCTCACTAAGCTGTCCAGTCCAATCTTTATAGACGTTAGTGTTCAAGAAGCCGTAAAAAACAGAGTCAGAACAAAGCCCATCAATAAAGAATAGTAAAAAAATCCAGTCACAAACAGCTATAAAGATGCCCCCTTTCACGAAATTTGCCGAAGGTATTCAAAAAATAGAAAAGCATGAACGCAATTCGAGGTCTCTTCTAATCTATTTATCGATGGTCAAAGCAATACGAAAAATCTCACAGTTAAGAACCTGCTTTCACTTAATTTGCTTTCGGTGAACGGCAGCAAAAAGTAGTCGTATTCGATACAAATTGCATGTGAATTGTCACTTAGTGCCGGCACAAAATCGAAGCGACTGCTACGAAACATGCGAATACGAGTACGCGCACAACTGAACGTTTTATCTAATGTATTTAAATATTCTTTGTATATCAAACGGTCGAAGATGCTCGACGTCAATTTGGATCAAAGACGTTGGAAAACATTCCGTATTTCATCACAAGGCGTGTACATATAATAGAATTACCAAAAAGGATTAACAATAAATACTTGTCACTCATAAAAACTTCTAATTTTAAGTAAGTCATTATATAAAACAGTCACCCAAAAGTAGTCATCGAACTGTAAAATAAATGTACGAGGGAGGACATATGTATATGTAAAGTTTTGTTTTTTACCTTACTTGGTATTTATAAAAGACCATTTGCTTATCCGATATTCGGGTTTCTAAAAGCATGAACGACACTGACAGTACGGCTTAAAAAACAATGCGTACAACGACTCTTACGGGTGTAGCCATTTAACGACGTATTCCATAGCATGTATATACGTATGTACGTATATTGATCTCATTCTGAGTACAGGCATTTTGAGGACGTCAGAGAACAGAACACGAGGACGAGTTGGGCACGCAGACAATAGGCGGTGAAGGCGACATGACAAGTCAATAAAAAGCAAAAAGAAAAAGAGAAAATTATACACTTTGTGACAGTGACTATGTGACTATCAAGTTAAAACGCTAAGTAACTCAACTTCCACTGCGGGTGGCGCAGCACTTGGCACGCATTGGATTCTGTAAATACACATACAATCGCATCTACGACGTGGACTCAATCAGTCCCGTCGGACGTGAAGAGTCTTTATTTTCTTCACACTGTGATTATTATACTTTTTATATAATAGGTGTGGTATGATGTGATGTTTGCTGATGCTACCATGTATTTGGGTGGAATTTCGTCACAAATCTGGGAGGAATTTTGTCGTAATTTACGACACTCAACTGGACTCGTTCGGCTGTCCCGTCGGTTTTCAGGTCCGGCGTTTAGTATTCCGCTGGCTAGTTACTTGTGTTTAAGTCATTTTCGTCTTTGTCGCTGCTCCTCAATTGGGTTCGTTTTATTTTGTTTCATTCAATCGATACCTGCCTTCGAATTCACGGCTACGTTTAATTCGGCTTGACACGATTTGCTCAGAGAACATGCACACAGCATAATTGTCCACACTACGACAGGTTGAACGGAGGTAATTTAATTTTAGCACATGTCGCATAGATAATGCTTAACTTTAATTTCAATTCTATACTGATAGCTAAAAATATTTGCTATTCTACGTATAACCAAAATTAATAAGCAACTAATTTAATTTAAACTGCGGATTGAACTTGGTGATTGAACTAAGCTACAACTACAACCAAGTATGTAAGTAACTATTGAGCTATGAACACGTGTCCAGATTTATGTGTAAAATTTAACCCTTGCATGGCACATCGCCGTTACCGGTTTCAACCTTGTCCTTGTACCCTACATATTTGTTTGCATCTGTATCGTACTAATTAGCAAACAATTGGGCGATCTTTATATCATATGCATATATTGTTTGCAATTCAAATCATGATGATCACTTCATGCATCGCAAAATCTCAATAAATAGAAGCCGAATCTATTCATCTGCTACTATTTCTAATTTCTATTGTTAGTTGCTACTAACAACTACAGTAAAGCACTGTAAATGTAAGTAAACTTACCAGTGACCACTTTAACATCCAGCATTAATATTAGTCCCTGAAACAACAACAGCAAGATGTGCGTAATACGTCCAGATTGACAATATCAGATTTATCGTACAATAGATACAATTACAGTAAAAGAATTAATTAGAGTAAATGAATGTGCTCTTTTTAAAATTTGATAATTGAATACAAATTATTTGAAAATTAACAAGTATGTATGTATATGTAGTAAACTCCTTTTGGAACTTTTCAAGGTCTTGAATTAGTAAATTTCTGAACTAAAAGCCAAGGCGAAATTTAGGCGAACCTCAAATATTATTCATCATACGGGACATGGGTGGTTGTAGTAGTAGTATTAGTCGTTATCAGTACGAGCTTGGACCGAACTGCAATAGGAACAGTTTAGCTACTTCAACCACTTAGAACCACTGACAAACCTCAGGATTTCGAAAAGGGATTACCTGGCAACCGTTTCCAAGTCATGAACAGACCACCAAATACGAAGTCCTTGCTAAGGCTACTTTTACTTCATTGGGTTCTCCAATGCGTCATAATGTGTTATAGGGCTTTATATACTTTTTGACAGCTATGCTAACTGCATAGCTATACAGTTTCTAATTTTCAATTTTCTCGGAAACTATAAAACATAGATTCTTTCGGTTTGAAGAATTTTCTCTAGAATTGATTACAGAATTGTGTCTCTTAATAAAGTTGTACTTATTAACGTAATTTCTTTAAATGCGTTCAAATCAGATATTTTGGAGGTACCTCTATCGGAGTGAAAAAAGTGCTTCAAAAATTGAGTCAAACGCATGTTTTTTAAAAAATCACCATTATTACGGTAGCGATGGAAATGGATTTTTCGGATATTCTCCTTTACAAGGAACTAATTTTGTATCAATAACTCTCCTTCTTTTGGCAATGGAAATTAGAGCGTATAAGATATAATTTGACTGATTCGTGCTAATCTTTGTGGCGAAAATACAAATTTCGTATACAATCACTTTTATCTTATAATGTTCCAACAATTTGTTTGACGATGTAATGCTATCTCTTACACATACACAAACATACATATTATAGTACATCCCTACATACATTTCAAATTTGTATGCTGTGAACATATTTCTCCTTTGTTTCGGACATGGGGATGAATTTTTATGAGCGATATCCTTTCTTATCTCGGGTTGTGCAGTGGTCAGTAAATTACATGTGTTTCCAGTTGCTACACATGTAAAGCAGTTTAACAAAATGTTTGGGGAGATGATAGAAATCTTCATAATGTAAGGTCATCTCAGATGACCAGATGGATGATGCGACGGTTGAGTTTAACATTATCAATTTTCAGATTGACCTGAAAAACTAAAAAAATAAAATAAAATCAGGTACCATAAAATCAAGTATAATAATCTAACGCAACTATTAACAATCATCCATATCATCCATATAATTCGTCAGTTTTATATATTAAAAATTTTTCCATCTAACTCTCAGCTATTGAAAGAAGTCTTTATTCTTATTACTCTGTTTGAAATAGTTACTTGAATTAAAAACATTTCCTAATTAATATAATGATTCTGGTTTCTATTCTCTTATTGTCTATTCGCCCATATCAATTAAACACTGAAACCAGAGGCTGTTTCATTTGGATTGGATTTTTCTGAATGGCTTTCAATGAGTTTTTGCCGAGAATATTTTTGATCTATTATTTTTGTACTTGTAATTATTTTAATGCTGTTGATTGTTCCACACTCTTAATGTTCATTGATAATAACAAGACATTGATAATGATCATTTTGAAATTTATGGGCTAATTCCAATTTATATTTATTTATTCTCTTTATAAACAGTTATACAAATTATATGTATAACTGTGTTGTATATCACGTATTACTGATTAAATACCTACAGATGACTGATTATATATTGTACAAAAATTTCTCAGAGTTGATCCATCCGTATAAAAATGTTGTTAGGATTATGTTAGGTTAGATTATGTTATTTATGTTACCATGTTAGGATTCTTCTTCAGAATGTTTGGTGCCGCCCGTTTTTAAATAATGATGTATATTAAAGTAGTTTCCGTGCCTTCAATATTCCTTCCAGTTACATGGCAGGATCCTTCAGTAGGTACTATCACATCATCGACTTCTTCTGTTGATGTATTTGGAAACCTGGTATTAAATTCATTTCCTTTTTATATTAGAAAATAATATTAAGATACGCATAATTTTTACTTTAGTAATTCCTAATGCAACTGCTAAAACCTTATATTACCTGCTTATTAGGCTGTTGTTCGAATATTACAGTAAAAAGGACAATATATTTTTCAACTGTATTCTGTTGTAACCCTGCAGCAAAATCCACTAGTACAGAACTATCCATTTCACTAGTTTCTGCGGGTCACTACTAGTTCGTCTGTAATCTACTTTACGTGGCGAGAACTGGCGAATTTTCAATGGAGATGTCATTGGAGGTAGCAATTAACCACTTCTGCATTACCTATGCACTAGTTCCTGAACTAGTTAAATTTAAACTAGTGAAACTCATTCCTTTTTGAACCATTGGAGTAACTAGTACCCTCCCGAACTAGGGCATATATTTGTTTACTACATTATATTGTATAAATTTATTTAAATCTAAAAAATTTGCTGTTAGTTTAACATTTCACAATTTTTATTATATTTTAGTATACATACAGATATTCATTATATTTCAAAACGAATTATTGAATATTTTCAATATAAAGTGCCTTTTTTCATTAACTGCAACGCTTTCCTAAAGAGTTTTTCCGGAGATCATCTGAAATGAATATACATATAAAAACTATATATACAAATAGATAGAAAGATAGATAATTAGTACCTATGATGACATCGTACAGGTTCTTGAAATCCTTTAAACGCTTCTTGCCATGCGTTCCATTCAGGTTATAATTTAAGGCAATTTCATAGTCGAAAACATATTTTAGATTTATGCAGATATTAGCATTTAACACAGATTTCATCTTGTTGATCTAATTAATATAATATTTTTTCTTATAATTAATTATTATAAATATTTTCACGTTGTTTTACTTACTTTTTTCCAATGAGTTCGAATGAAGTTGGCTTTCAAAATTATGCACCACTTTGTACTTCAATTTCGCAGCAAACACTGAACACATGAAATAAAACAAAACTCGTTTCGAGGAAGCTTTAAAAATACCGCAATTTTAAAGGGAACATTACAACGATTTTCGTCGTCGTTGATAATGAAATTGGTGAGCTTCTGCATTCCCTTTGCACTAGTTCGGCGACAACTACGTTTTCTCTAGTGGCGAACTACTTATTATTGCGAACTAGTTTGCATTTTTTCTGCAGGGAAGTGTTGGCCTCGATTATCACACGACATATGTACGTACATATAGTAAAATAAACATGCCTTGGTTCCAATAAGATTTATTCTAAGAAAGAAATTTTCTAATAAGAAAGATTATAACAGAACAGAAAAATATTTCTATGATAACTAAAAAATAAAAAACAATGATATTGTACTATACAGAAATTATTGACTTAATTTGCAGAACATTTTCAACATGCTTATTCGAACTGATGTACTTTGGAACAATAAGTTAACCCTCTTTATGAACTTCCAATTTCGTTCAATTGTTAAGTGGTGCTAATTATAAGTTAAAAACAAAAACAAACCTAAATTTACCTACCTGAAAAGTATGAAAAGCGCATACACAAAAATTACACCTAAAAATAGACACACACTTGTTAATATTTTCTACATTAAAAAATCAAAAAGAAAAACCGGGCAGGTTTTTTCTTTGTACGTAAAATTTTTTCAAAACCACGCTCTCATCAAAAAAAGCTCATAGAGAATATAGTGTCCCAGTATGGATTCAATTCTTAAGTTATACATTACTCCCGTTTTATTTCCAATTTTATACATTTCCCCGCAGTTTGACGAAATTCATCTAAATCGACTTTGCACTATAAAAAGTCAAAACACGCCCCCTATCGGCGAATTTTGGAAACTCTGATTATTAACTATTTTACTCAAGGATATATGTGGAAGAAAATAGCTACAACTGCATGTATTTTTGGTATCCCGTTCTTACGTTATGCTATTAGCGTCATATTAAATCATATATAGGTTAGGTTAGGTTGAGAGGGCGTGTGGCAAAGCGGCCACTTCCACCGAGGCCTTATGGCCCATTGTGAGTGCCCTCGTTTTGGTTCTGTGGGAACCTCACTGTTCCGGACGGCTACTCAGGCCGAGCCCCCTCGAGTGGGTGGGGCAATGGCCGTGTGTAGGCCGATCTGGTGCTCTTTATTAACTTTATGAGACTGGTCACCGGGCGCTCTGCCAACTCTGTCAGCCTCTCGAGGTACTCCGCCCCCACACTGCAGAGGCGGCGGTATGCTAGGGCTGGGCATTGGCAGAGCAGGTGGTGAATAGTCTCCTCCTCGTCCGCGTCGTCACAACATCTACAGTGATCCACTCTGGTGCCTGGTTTCCACCTGGTCACCATAGCCCCTATGGGGCAATGCCCTGTGATCACTCCTGCTATTACTCTAAGTTGGTCTCTGGGCATTGAGAGTATCGTCTTAGAGTTCTTACGGTTGAGCTCTCGCCATAGTGAACGGCTGGTAACACAATCTGACCTGGATTTCCAGGTGTTGTTGGTTATGTTTGTCACTATGGTGTCAATAGAGTTCATCTGGTTGGAGATAGGTGTCTTGACAGAGGAGTCCGCCTCCTCAGCCCCTAGTGAGGAGCCCGTTCTAGCCAGGAGATCTGCTCGCTCATTGCCTTCGATATCCGAGTGGCCTGGGACCCAGCAGATCCTGACGATGTGGGCTTTCATTAGGTCCCGCAGTTTACCTCTGCATTTCAAGACAATCTCTGACTTAACTTGCGTCGAGCCTAATGCTTTTATGTCATGCTTTTATGTCAATCATATATTGAACTTTATTATTTATTATTCGTTTTTATTATATAGACGAGTAGAGTAGAGTAGGCGTGAATACACACGGATAATGGGTATAATTTCTTTGTATAAAATTGCAATGGCGCATATTGTTAAGATATTGTTTAATAGCCAGTATAAATAATTTGTTATCGTTAGAGAAGTTGCGTAGTTTGTCAACCATTTTCCATTGTTCCATTGTTATCTTCCAAGTTCCCACATGCGACTGTTTTAGTATTTCCTTCTAAAGGCTCCCGGTCAAAATATATCCCCAAATTTCACGAGGAGGTAGGGTATTTCAGCTTCGGTCAGGCCGAAAAATAGCTATATTCATGGTTTATATTATTGACACCTAGTTATCCATATCGTTAATCCATTGACGTATAGTGGCCGACAAATGTCTGCATACGGTACCCATTTCTACCGCAAGAAGTAGTAGGAAGTAAACTTTAAAATGTGTTTTTATTCATATTTGAATATGTGTGTACAATTTCTTCTGCTTTGTTCTTGTTTGTGTTGTGTTGTTTGTTCTTGTGTTGTTTTTAATCGGCTAGATTGTTAATCGGCTGCTTATGCTGGCCTTCAATAATCAATCGACATAGGGTATTATTGACAGTTGACACGAAGCAAAGGCAATCGCCCTGTGCTATGCTATTGCTCTCTTAAATTGACACCTTAACACGAACAACTGTTTCATTACTCAATCATCCCCGCAGTACACACTCGTACATATGTATGTATGTACATGTAATAACGGTCAACAGCGATGCGTTAGGATACTTTGGTCAAGTAGTTTAAACATGGCTTATTGACCGATCCAAGTGGGTTAATCTCTTTACGTATGCCGGGTTCTGTACCGCACTTGACATCTGGGGGGTGCGATTAATACCTAATGGGTATTAATTACATAACAACCCATAAAAACTGAAACTTGGACTCTTTGGAAAAATGTAGTTACTGTGAGATTACAAACAATGGCACAGAATTGTTTTATTAAATGATATTTTATTTTTATTGACATGAATTCATGTTATTTGTGGAAACTAATTGATCAATAACGTATAGTTTTTTCTAAACAAACCGTTACAAACGTTTAATTGGAAGGAGTGCCATTTTCGACTTGTCCAAAACTTAAATACTCTAAACCCGAAGGTTCTCCTTCTTCTCTCACTCAAAGTTGAGAATATTCGTGAAGCAGTGGAAACAAGGATTTATGCGCGATTTTTTATTATAAATTTTATTCAATACCACATATAGTATTTCATACCATAACATTTGTATATAATATTGTGAATTTAATTAGAATCGACTTGTTATTAATACATAACCATATCTAAAACTGAAACCTACAACCGTTTTACTTATCCGTGACCTCTGGCCTCATTTCTTAATTAAGTAATTTGAACAAAAGCAGCAACCAGGACGATTCCATAACCATTCGCTTAATAGTAAGTAATAATAAATACTACAGCAACTGCCATTAATGAAGTAAACGGGTTTATCTATTATAGAACATGGCATAATGACACGAGACAAACGGTCGACAGAAGTATGAGCATTTTGCACAGTAATTTCATTACAATACGATTTTTCCATTGGATACGCATAAATTACAACTTGATGGCCGAGTCAATATTCAACCGGAACGAACATCCAAGCCACTAACGAAGCGAATGCAACCCTCCTCTATTTGCTACTTCTGATTTCTTATGTAGCGGTTATTTATCAGGCGATGGTTCGCATTGCGATCGCACAGCATCATGCGTAGTATGAGCGTTTTTCTATAATTAATAAGTTCCTTTTCATGATGAACGCTCGTCAGTTTCGTATAAAGTCGAAAAGTAATTTTGTTGTTTAAATATGATTGTGATATGTTTTGAATTCCACTGAATTCGAGTTGAATTATCAGGGCGGTGTTTGCAGCATATGACACAACAACAAAATATGAAAGAAGTAAGGTTGCTTCATATTATACTCGTATTTTATTTTCAAATATTATTTTTCGGATAGTAAATAAACTAAATAAATAAGAAATGTCAGCACTAAAGGTCTGCTGAATAGCATTACTGTATTTTATGCTATGTCAGCTTAACAATTATTGTTTATATTTATTGTTTTGTATTTATTGGGGGATCAGGGGAAAAAATGTGAAGTCGAGTTGCAGTTTATGGCTACTGGATTTTAATTTCAAGAGTCTTGAGGCTAATGACCAACATATGCATCACGTGGTCAGGAGTGATGGTTTAACCAGGAGTTGTGTTTTAACCGTTCTCGCTTTCATAAACTCTGGCCGAAAAAAGCTAACAAGCTAAGCTATGATTATAGCTTTCTCACTTGAAAGAGCGTTCGTTTTCTTCTCAGTATTAGTGGATTGCATTGGTGAATAAGCCGCAACTTTATTGAACTCCAAAATTACAAAGTTAACATTTTTAAGGTTTATGTGCGATTTTTATACTCTTCGCTGTTTGCTTTGCTTCGTTTGCTCCAGTTTAATACAGAACCGTAGATACGAGTGCATTGATTTATATGTATGTATATTTGCTGCCCATATAAACTGTCCGCTAACTCTTCTGTCTGCCTGTGCAATAGGATAATCTAACTTTAATGGGCGTAATTGACATCTACTCGTATATGGTATTTCGTAGCTTAACAAGTTCATTTCATACATTAGATCATAATATACTTATGTACGTATAAGAAGTTCCTACATATGTCACTGAAGCAATAAATTCATAAATAAACTAAAAAGATCGATAAAGTAATTGTTGGCTTCAAAATGAAGTCTTCAGTATGAGTTTCCATAATGTTAAAGAATAACGAAATTGCTTTTTAATCATGTGATTACATTGCGAACATCGAAATGTAATATTCAATTTCGTCATACAAATGAACTGTTGAAAATTGTTCTGCCTCTCATTTTAAGTTGAGGTCCAAGTCTAACTTTAAAGATACTCTTACATTCAAATAAATGAAATCTGGGGGTTCTTGTGGCATTGCGGGATTTATTCATAGGTTTTGCCTGTGATCGTCGTGAGCAAAATAACGTTTTAACTTTTATTAAATTATCGCATTAAAGAGAAATAGTGTTTAGTTTCTTAATAGATTTTTTTAGTGGCTCATGCTTGCGTACAAGTTTGAAGAATAAGAATAGAATTCGAAAATAATAAAGGGTAGACATGAAAATAATAAGTTGTGCAATCGTCTATAAATGATAAAAGTATTAAAAAGTATTTGTTCAGAAGTAGTCATCGGGTAGTAAATGAAACCCCTTCAAATTATGATTTCCGCATTTCCTTTGAAAGTAAAAAGCAAGACTCTTTAGAGTGCATTCGTGCGAAAATCAAGTAGTGGAAAAACCATGCTTATTGCAGATTTTTATATCTCTTAAATCCGTAAAAGACTTTCCGGATGAAATTGAGATTCACTTTCGAAGAAACATAGACGACCTTTTCATAACTACAAAAGGTAATCTTAATGAGAATTCAAATCGATTTAAGAAAACGTGTACATCAATATACTCTTATGTACTCGTACATATTTTATTCGGTATTGAAATAGCGTCTTTGTGTGTTACGTATGTATGTAACTCCAATTTCGCTAAACGTTTTCTTTAAGAAAATATTTATCTATTATAGTATTTTTATGGCATATGCATACATATATTCAATTTTCTTTGTCTTTTGTAAAAATTCTTAGTTGTAGGGAAGCAATTTGCAACCTTACTGTAATCTGATTGAACGTGTTTAATTCTACAACATTGTTGTGTATGATATTCTGAAGAAAGGCATTTGTATCCTCGGCACGTGGCTTTGATTGAACTCTAAAAGTGTGAAAAATTGTTAAGGATCAAAACCCGTACATTGTGACTTGTGTGGAAAATATTATACAAATTTAATCCGTGCGGAAATAAGCCCAATTTTAAAATGTTTTCTTTTTATGGTTTACTCTTATATTTTCACCCCTTTGAATATTACATACTTATTTCCCATTCAGGTAAGATTCAGGTTTTTCTAATAATTTTGAACATAATAGTAAATATTTTAATATGAAAACATAATGATTTTGTATGTCATTATAAACTTAGCAGTGCAATCAATATAAAAGTGGTACAGTTCATGTTCATGTTAAACTACATACTATGTAAATACATTTGCTATGTGTTAACAGAAACAATCTTAATGATAGCGAAGTACCAGTTTAAATTTTTAAGAAATATATTGATCTGTTGTAGTGTTAAAATGCATACGATACCATGAAAGGAATCTTTATGCATCCTCTTCACCTTGGCATTGATGTTTTGCGCAAGTCTGTTGGAAGCCCCTCACACACACATACGCTCGCATATGCATATGTGTGTACATATCAGTATATGTCTAAATAATTTCTGAAGTTTAACATGAGCAGAGTCGAGTAATAACCAACAATGTCAACAAATAAATCATATTCATTTGCTGTGTACATATGTACATACATACATAGCCAAAGAAACGCCCATCGAATTATCAGAATAACACCTCTAAAGAGGTTTTTAAAAATATTATCATTGTCGAATGCGTAATAATATGTTCACTTTTCCATAAAATTAAATACATGTACATTTAATTAAGATGGGTTTTTGTGATAAAGGAGGTGTGGCCAATACAAATGTCAGTAAAATAAGGAATTCATGCGCCGGTTTTTGTTGGTTTTTCTGATTTCAGCAAAGCAGCTGAATCCTCTGGAGCAGCTCTGTCCAATCTCTAGGAACCCAGTAACCACAATACGAAAATAAAAATTATCCGCTTGCCGCGCTCAAAATAAAAAACATTTATTAACTGTACTGTTTAACTATGCTTAATTGAAATATTAGACACTATTAACAAAAGTGGGTACTTCAATCAGAATTTTGCGGTAACTCTGATTACTTTACTAATGTAGCTGTATCAATTTCAATGTTTGTAATAGCCAAAGATAGTAAATGTGATAACGATTTATCCGCCATGGAACTTCTATATTTATATGTTGACCTCTGACTGCAGTTTTAAGTTGAACTCGTTCAAGGTCTGTCTCGTTCAAGTCATATCAGTAAAAAATGCAAGGTCTGCTAGAAATGTGGGATCCTGCATTTGATGCTTACGTTGTTCTGTATCAGACTTCACTTAATTTTTAAGAAATATTGGTAGTTTTTTCCGAAGAGCAAAAACACGTTTTTGACTTTTTCCGGCACTCACCTAGCAGAGGCTTGAAGTAACTTTTTTCCACAGAGTGCATCCTGGTGTATTATGCAATGAAGTGTTGCGCAGTTAACATGGCTTCGCTTTAATAGTCCACAGAAGCTGGGGAACAGATTACAGTCTTCCCGAAAAGGCACATTTATTTGTTGTTTTTGTTGTTGTTGTTGTTTGTGATGGAGACACCAAAAACAACAAAAACATCCTTCGCTCTCCCCTACTTTCAAAGTTATAGCCCTTTGAAATTAGTATCCCTATATCTTCTAAACTATAGAAGATATCCGGTATAGATATATACCGTTAGAAACGTAAGTTAAATACCTTTCATTTATGTAAAGTAAGATTTTACAAAAAAATGCATATTTTTGGAGAAAACGCGATTTTAATATTTGTACTATTTCCGGCCCATTAATAAAGTAAAACAAGTCATTAACCTACATAATTGTTCGGAAAATAACGAACTAGAGGTCAGTAGGTTTATTTTAGGGCGTGTATGCGTCCTCCGGCCTTCGGCCTACGGCCGCGCTTTTTGATTATAACCCTCAGTATGTCAAACACCGGCTACGCAACAGAATAGTGTTTTGTGGCCAATTTTAGGCCAAAAATTGCGCGCTTTTTCATAACAATATTTAATTTTCTTAGCTTTCTCCTAAAATGCTGATGTCTCCAAAAATATGGATTTTTCGGTAAAATTTTACTTTACATAAATGAAAGGTATTTAACTTACGTTTCTAACGATATATATCTATACCGGATATCTTCTATAGTTTAGAAGATATAGGGATACTAATTTCAAAGGGCTATAACTTTGAAAGTATGGGAGAGCGACGGATGTTTTTGTTGTTTTTGGTGTCTCCATCACAAACAACAACAACAACAAAAACAACAATTCGATTGGCCTTTTCGGGAAGACAGTAACTTAAGCCGAAGCTGGTTTGTGTTCCCGTCATAGCTTTCGCCCCATCTGATACAATGCAGGAACAGATATCGAATCCACCACAGTTTACAACGGAATTATGAGCAACTTCAACTACAGCCAACTATACAATTTAGTCGAAAATAAACATAATACATACCAAAATATGTAACCTTCGATTTTCAAGTGGTTGCATTCCTAAAAGCAAGCAACGGGTTCTGTAGGTCCATCGCTGGATTGATTTGGAAAAGAATTTCGCAAAGCATATTTTAAAAATTTTCGTTGAATGCCTTCGAAATTATTAATGCGGATAGAATAAAATGGATTCCATATAAACGAAGCATATTCGACATGCGATCTGACAAGGGCTATACTCTACCAAACGCTTCAAAGTATATGGATCAGAAAACTCTGTACTGTTACGTCTGACGAAAGGTAAGAGCGAAAATGATTTCATTACTATTCTATTAATATGGCTACTAGGAGAAAATTGAGAATCAAATAGAACACTCAGATCACGAGTTTCAGTTACCAATCTTAAGGGATTACAGTCAAAGGAACAAAACGTATAAACGGAATAAATAGGTTTACGAATCTTATGGAGCCTAATATAGGAACATTTGGACAAATTTACAGCTAGGTTATTGATTTTAAACCAAAAACAACGTTTACTTAGCTCAGTCTGAAAAGTGCACTCATGCATCATTAAGGGTTTTAATTTTAAAAAATATCTTTAAATCATTGGCAAATATCAAAAATCTAACCAATTCAAAACAAGTGTGGATATCATTTACATAATGAAGAAATAAAAGTGGCCCAAGGGCACAACCGGAAGTAACAAAATAAGGAAATGACTTAACATTTTCAACAGTCACATATGAAACTATTAATAAGGTAGGAAGTTATCCATTTTAAAAACCAAAAATGGAAACCCATCTTAGACAAGTTAACAATTAGAATAGAATATGATAATTTATCAAAAACAAGGGTTGAATATGTTTTGATCGATGTGAGATACAAAGACAAAATTTAGTACCTGAATCTATGGCATCAACAACGGCACAAAAAGTGGGCATATTTTTCACTTATTTTCATTATGTTTCCCCGAAAGGATTAGCTCAAAATGCTCAGTGCAGCTACATATACAAAATTTTTCTAGTATGCACAACAAAGTAATGTTATAATGTAATGTACAAGTAGATCTGTATTGAGCTATGTACATACTCGTATATCCATAGCTCTCTGAAAGTGTATAAGCACATAAGCATCAACGTCATAACTTCCTAGCGTCAAAAAAAGGTGGCCCAAAATGAATACGCCAGACGCTCGTCAAAATTTGTTTACATAATGTCCGCCATTTCTGCGTTTCTGCTTTTCGTGCTTTTTTCAGCAGAATTGTTGTGTCTTTTTGTTTGGAATTGCGGTTTTGCATATCAAACATCTGCTTTTTATTTTTGCTTTGATATCTGCTTTATGTTTACATTTCATGAAGAATTTGGAACCAATTCATTATTTTCGAAGTATTTTGGACGAAGAGTAGGCAACACATATCTGAAAAAAGGAGCGTGAGCTCGACGCACAGTGGACTAGAATTGCAGTTTTCGACTTGGTGGCGGTCAAAATTCTGTAACTTTTAATCAGATTAAGGTATTTTAATGCGGTTTCTTGCAAATGAAAGAATAAACATGTATCTTTACGCTAATCTAAGTACGAAATATCTAGGTATTTTTTTTATATTTTTAAAAAATTTCGACACTTCAATCGCGTTCAATCAAAGTCGCGTCAAAAAAATAACCTTTTTATCTTATTTGTTTTTTTTATTATTTATTATTATTCATGCAATATTAAAAGCTTATTGTTTCAGTATAACAATTTAAATATTTGGTATACTCAATTACGCCAAAAAAAAAAATATCACAATACTTAAAATTGTGTGCCTTTAGTATGAAAAAGAAACATAGTCGTATGTAAACATTGCTAAAATAAGTTAAATATAGGAAAATTTTTACATAAATTATTACATACTCTACAACACATATACAATTTACAATAATACATACTTATTTATTTTCAAAAAAATATTCATCTGTAGGTTTTATTAGAAGTTCTTCAGCTTCTCTATCTAGAGGTATTGTCCTAATAAATTTTTTTTTCAAAGACGAAATGTAAGGATCAGAAGAAATGAAGAGCATTTTAAATAAATCCTCATTGTCGGTGACATAGTTCTCCATGGATACAACGCGTTATACAAATTGAAGGAATTGAGAACCCTTCTCAGTCGATTTGGACTACTATGTGAAGCTCTTTCGACTATGGAAGCTTCTAAGGAAGATATACTCTTGATACCATGTCCGATCCAAAAGTTGTGCTTATTTCCTTCTTTTCGTCCGATCGGAACCGTCTTCAACTGATGCTTCTGGTCTTCCGATATCATTTGCAATCTCCGGCTGTTAATCGTCACTGTATTCATCTTCCAAATCTATTTCGAAGTCCTTATTTAACCACTCCTGGTATTTATTATACATTTTACTTTTGAAGTACGTGCAATTTTTATAATAACCTTTTAGGTTCTTTAGAAATGTCTGTATTCTATTTCTCAATTTCTTCATTGTGTTCCTAATCAAAATTTGTTCTCCAGTTATTTCTCCAGTATTTACTTACATATGTCGCGTCCACGTTTAATTTTTGTGTTAAGTGGAGATCAGCAAGAAAAGAGTAAGTACCAGATATAATGTTCTTTTTTTTTTATGTTTCTATCAGAAATTGTTTTCAACAATGATTCATGCAGACAGAAAATATATTAAGGCTACCGGAATTTTATTCGTCCTCATACTTGAATAATGAATTACTTGAAGTGATGATTTATTTATTAGGTATAATAAAAAACAATTACTATAATAGAAACTTCACTATAATAAAACTAAATAATTCAGATAAGGAAATAAACCCTATTCCGTGAAAAAATCGATCAGACAGGTAAGAACATACACCCCTTCCTAAAATCACAGGTACTCAGAAATATCCACAAATATCCAAAAGGTAGGTAAAATTTCCAAACGAAAAAAAAAACGGTTCCGGCGGGTCCGGGCGGGTCATGTATGTTTGGGGTATTTGTTTATAACACTTCATAGTTTCAAAAACAATAAACTCCAGGATAAGCATTTATAGGCGCTGCGACTTATAATCTCCCAAAGTTAAAATATATACAAAAATTTACCTTTTTTCAAAAATTACCGAAAAATACTTAGATTCACGGCACAAAGTTGTTGCTATATTTGTCCTATAGATAATTAAATGACCTTTCAGAAACTACTTTATTCATTTAGTTATGTTGACTACTTTTTTAGATATAGTCATTTGAATTTTGGCAAAAAACAGAAATAATACAACTTTTTAGAGAATGGAAAAAAGGTTTGATCCTTTCCACATTTGATCGCCCACCAAAAGTATTCACGAAGGTTTCCGACCGAGATATTTTGGTTCATTAGTTATTGAACTATTATAAACAAAATTGCATACCAAATTTTTCAAAAAGTCGGAGAGACTTTTTGGACTTTTGGCCGCGGTTTCGAAGCGATACTCCACTGTGCGACGGTGAAAAAATAGAATCGATCCGATCGAAGCGTCATGACTCCGAGCCTCAGAGAGCAAAATTCCTCCATAAGGTTTGTACAGTAAATTATGTTTTTAATTCTGACGCTTTCGATGCGCTTATACACTAAGTGGCACCCAAATTGCCAAATTTGAAATTATTTTAAGGCCGTTGCCGCCACATATTATAGCAAGCAACGGAGTATGTATCATGAAGAGATTACAAAGGCGAATTCGAGGCGGAGAAATTTTGTTTCCAATTTTGCATTTTATGGCTTTTGAATGAAATTTTATGTTTTCTTACTTCGTTCTGTTTCATGTTCGGTGTCCAAGCATTGTAAAGAACTGGTACGATCTACGTTCCGAGCATAGCGTCCTGTTGGAGAATTTATATAACAATTTCCGGTAACTCATCCGGTATACGAGTAGGACTTATAATTTGAAGAGAGAAAAAAGAAAAATTATTGGATATATTTCAGAGGAAGTATTTGTTTATTACATGTTTATTTTGCTATTTGTTGTATAAATTAAATCGAGTTAGGCTGTTATGCCTTGTGGCCACAGATATATATTTATGAATACTACATAATATGTAATATATACAGGGTGTTTCGCATAAGAGGGGACAGAAGATCAGAGCGTGTAGGATGGGTCGAGACAAGAAAAAAAACGTATGGAAGGGGGGGGGGGTCAATTTCCTTCTGCCCCCCCCCCCCCCCCCCTTTTAGACGGGAGGGGCCACTTTATAAAAATTTGACTTAACATCGAAAAAAAATATTAAAAAATAATGGTTTGACCTAGATAACTTTTGCTTGCTGATTTTCAAACCCAAATATCCGCTTCTTAATATCCTTTTTAAATAAGGTTCCTTTTCAAACAGTTTTTGAGAAAATTAACGTCAAAGTTAAAATTTGGGAAAAAAATTCCGAAAAAAAATGTTTGGTCGCAATTTTTTTTTTAAATTACGGTATTTAGTATAAATTTCCGACCATAAAATTCTCTAATCAATTCTAGAGAGAATGCTTCAAACCGGAAGGATCTATGTTTTGTAGTTTCCGAGAAAAGTGAAAATTATGGTGCAAAAATATGGAAAAAGGAAGGAGTTTAGTTCGTAATTTCCACTTTTCTATTTCATCATATTCTCCCTGTCTAGATTATATTGATTGATCTCCCTGTCGTAAAGTACATGAATTTTTTCGGCATACGTAATCGTCCATCGGAACAATCAATTCGGTATTTGGTGAAACTGAACCTGTTCATGATTAACCAAAGTCTGGCAGGCCAACAGTTCGGTCGGATGAAAACATTGATGCTGTTCGTGAAGGTGTTGTTTATGACCCATCAACTTCAATTCCACGTCGTTCTCAAGAATTGAGAACTTTCTTATCGCACTTATTTGCGAATTTTTAATAAAGATCTTTCATTTGCATGCTTTCAAAATTCAATGAACATAAGAATTGAAAGAAGAATTTGTTAGGACATCGTTCAATTAATGGTTGATTGCTTTCACGCAACATCACCTCCAGCAATGGAGCTTACTTTACATGTCCAATGTTACTGTCAATAAACAAAATTGTCACGTATGGATAAATAAAAAAGCTACTGTTTGGTGTGGAATTTGGTCGAAAGATGTAATCGGTCCATTCTTTTTCGAAAACGGGAATGAAAGTGCAGTTACAGGAAATGGTGCACGTTAATGAAATGATTATTGATTATTTATATCTTAAATTAAATGGAATCGACATAAGCAATTTTTATTTTCAACAAGACAGAGCTACGCCCCACACAGCGCATGAAATCATCACTCTTGCGGTCGACATTTTTTGGATCTACATACATATATCAATTTACAAAGCACCATTATTTGAGCAGTCAAATATTTTCGAGTATATCAATTAATGGTTTTATTTGAAATTATAAAAAAAGTATTATTTTTTCTATATCTGTATAAAAAACTAACAAGTACAAAATTTAAAGTAAGATTTAAAGTTATCAACACCCCTGATAATTGTAAATAATTTCGGATTGTAACAAAATTTGAATGTCCAATGCTTTGGTCAACATATCAGCAACTTGCTTCTTTCAATTCGGATTTCTCCACTATTGACATAGTCCTTGAGAAAATGATGCTCTACATTTGAATATTTCACACGTTTGCATTCAGCATTTTTAGCCAAGCGGTTTCTTGATATAAACGAATTTGATAACATCTTTCAATTTCTTGTAAATCTTTGAGAATGCCTGAAACCACGCACGGCTATGCTACGCATTCTTTCGAGCTTTAAAACTTTGCTTCTAAACTTCTCCAGACAAAATTATACCCGTTTCCATAGCAGTTGATCAACTATTCAGTCTTCCATTCCACATTCCAAACTTTTGCAGCATTTTATCAATACTTTTCAATTGCTCTAAGACACCAGCATTTTACCAGTTAGTAGTTGAATTTTCCACAATCTGTCATTTAAAATTATGAAGGAACAAGAAACCATTTTTACGTTTCGCAGCATTTTTTCGAAATTGGACTCTGTTAGTATCTACTGTATAATACGTTCGATATGAGCTCTTTCACTCCAACAATAATAGCTACACTTGCTTACCCATGAACTTATGGTTCAAAGTGTTTGAACAAAATTGGTGCAATTGAATTCTGTAAAACAATGAGATATTTTCTTTCAATAATAATGATAATAATATTTGTATATTATATACATATTGTGCATATGTTTATTATATACACATATTCAAAAATCATCATTTTATGGTGGATTTCACGGCAATTGATGTAATTTTGCTGGGTTAGAAAATTTTCTATATTTGAAGAATTGAAATACGGAAATACAGTTCAAATAATTGTTGTGAACTAAAAGTTGTTATGAACTCATGATTCGGGTCTCTTATTGGTGGTGGTCGGTATCATCCCTGATAGAACCTTTTGCGACTGCCAAGACCCAGTTTTCTGAAATAAAAACACAACCCAATTCGATATAATTTAATATGCGTAAGCACCAAAATTGCCTTAGTTTTAATGAGCGGTATCCAAAATTATGTGCATAGGGTTGTTGTTGCTTTGTATAACTTTTTTCTCACTTTATATCCTTTTTCACTTCTGTACTCACTGAATTATAGCATGTACTTTCTAGAAATAAATATCATCCCATACGTGTTTTGTCTGGAACTATAAACCCTAAAATTTTGTTTTATACATATAGTGCGAAACACCCTGTATAGATAACCTTTAAATGTATGTATTTGTACAATTTCAAATCCTTCTGTTTCTATAATTCTTAAATTGCAAATTTAATTTGACGGTTAAAAACCCGCAAACAGCAATTCGACGGTAACAACATCGACAGACATTTAAATTACATTACTAAGATTACGTTTCACACAATAATGAGAAAATTTGAAATGTGGACCATGGACTGTTATCTTAAAGTCAACAGTCCACGCTGTGATTTTAATCCGTCAGGGGATGAAAGACACAATTATTTCCGGCTTTTCGTTCGCGTTGTTACAATTCAAATAGTTTTTGAAAATTTAACTACTTCTTAACTTCCAATGTGAAAGGTAAAATATGTACAGGTATATGCTCCAAGTATATTAAGTTTATCCTTCCGTTTGTAACGAACAAAATTATATGAGATAGTATTATAATAAATTGGAAATATATAACTTACCCTGGACGAAGCTGAAAACCTCTACACACTTTTGACTCAGGTGAAGATGTAATAGATTATCCTTTAACTGAGAGCCTTCATAATTAAATAATTGAATGAGAATACAATATTGATTCTAGGTGTACTAAAGTATGGCACTACTGACAGCGGTTTATGCAGAGAAACCCGTTTATGTCTCTTTACTTTACTTATATGTCTTATATGCCTACAAAACGAATCCATCTTTTCAGGGTGGATAATTCAGAATTTTCAGATGTATAGATTTGCTGTGTACATTGTTATAATCTATTCAATGTAAATCTGTGTAGAATTTAATATGAAAAAGTGACCCATGACCTTAATTGGCAGGCTACTAATAGTATTAGTCTAATACTGACACTAGTATAAGTATTATAAATATTATAGCTTCCCAGCAAAAATCGAACTTCCCTCGGAACTTCCCTTCCCACTATAATTCGTTCTGCAATCAACTCAAAGTTATGTAATAGTATGAATATCGAAAAGTAAAACTATCTGCCTCTTTATCTGAAAAATTAATAAAATATATTACTTCTCCCCAATTTAAAAATCAGGCAATTAAAATTTTTCCACACATTCGACACTCCACAACTTAAGCACATTATATCATACTTTATTAGCTGCAGAAAAGATGAATGTCGTGAAACTTATTAAAATGTTATTATACGACGATAAGAAACTACCGCTTTCAAACCAATTTCAGAGCACAAAAATCAGAGTTGAGGTGAATTGGAATACCACACATAAATCACGTGCCAGGATTTGATTCCAGCATCCGCAGCAGAATGTCAACAACTTGATTTACTACATTACTTTAAGAGGCTTTTCTTCATAAATACAAGCAGGACTAATTTTATGGTGATTCTGAATATATACGTCAGATGAAGACTCCAACGTGAATACATTCATTACAAGAATATTAAATATTAAACCATTCACTTTATAACCTCCCTATAATTACTTTAGATAATTCGGCAAAGATGTTGCTTTTACAATTGGTAAAATAAGTTGTATAACAATTGCTGACGAAATTGTTTTAAACTATTAGAGAATAAATAGTATTCACAATGAATTACAGATTAAAAAAGTTGTAATTTAAGCGTTTCATAAATGCTTTTACTCGCTTAATTGTTTAATCAACATTTCATTATTTATGCAATAATATGAATTTATATCAAACGTGGCCGTAAGTATTAAATGAATCATCCATTTTACATCCCATATGAATCTCATTCCTTTATTAATTTTGTAAATTGTGATAATTGGTGCTTTTGATTGTATACAGTAATATACATATATTATGATATGACAGGCACAAATATGATAGGCAGTACTAGCATATAAAGGCAATCGACTGAGGACATAGATAGAGAAAAAGATTAAACAAACACAACCTCCCTGCACAGGATGAACTCAGTATACGATATATAATAATATGTTATTACATTACTATACAAAAAGTCCAGTGATTTATATTTGGGGAAGACCATAGGACGTATTAGCACCCTTTTTCTCATTAGCACCCTTTATCAATTAACGTCGCATCAAAAAATACAGGATACATCTTTCACTGTACAACGATTTACAGTATTCACAAGTTAAACGTTTAAGCAATCACGAAACCTCAAATCAGACATTGTTATCCCATTAAGAATGCATTTAAATCACTTTACTGTTTATTTGAAAGAATTACGGATGGTTTGAAGTTCATACTGTTCATACTTTCGGCCGCATTGCAGCCAACACAAAGCACAATGGGTTGTGATATTTTCAATGCTTTATAATTGCCGCAAGCCGGTGCAACCCTAAACAAAGTCTCAAGCACGAATTTAATATGAAGCTACCAGCATCAGTTTTTTTACCATGTTCGTGCCTTCGTAAGGATTTTGATTCTTAGCACCAGAAAAAATAATGCAGCAATTTTTGACAATTTAGCTTGCAAGCTTTAAAGGATGACAGGAAACAAGGCTCAAGTGTTAAGTGTAATTTTTAGCGCTTAAATTTTGTTGGATTGTGTTTTTATCATATCCAGGACCAAGTCAACGTCATGTCATGTGTGTTGATGGTCATGTGTTTAGTTTACGAGAAGTTATACAACCTCGTTTAAGGACCTTGGAAGTCGTCTCAATACATTTGGATCAAAAAATATTATAGTTTTACACGAATCTAAATGTAATTAATTTAATTATTGAACTTATATAGTTTAGCTTTTTAGTAGTTTAATCTTTCAATATTTTTGTAACTGAAAGTGAACCTTAAATAAATAAAATAAATATTTGATAAAATAAAAATTCGTCAAAAATTGATAATTTGTATAATGCCAATAATTAAGATTAATTTGTTGAAGGAAAGCTGGATGCGTCATATGTCCAGAAGAAGAGGTCTATTTGGTGCTCTTGAGTGCACTTGAAGAATGATAGAGGAATGGGAGCGAATATTATAGAAGTGGAGAACAGATTGGAGTAAAGATAGAACTCCGTACTTTTTTACCTGCTTCCTCAGGGTAGGTATACACTCAACTCTCGTTTTACACGCATTTTTTTTACACGATTTCGAAACAACACGGTCAAAAAACTGGAACCGATCCTCTTTTTTTACACGATTTCATTTTTTCTACACGATTTTCAAAATAGGTTTCCTTTTGAATCTCTACACAACTTCCACTCTTGCGTGTTTGAATGTATGTAAATGACAGAAGTTACACGATTTTGTTGCTTCTGTATTTTCTTTATTTATTTTCCTTAAATAAATAGTTTTCTGTGCAATCTGAAGCAAATGATTATACGCCGTCAGTTCCGCGGAATGGCCAGAATGCGTCAAAACTGAAAACTCCATAATGGAAGCAACAATTGTGCGCTCTGAAATTATAACTTTGTCCCAAGATATTGGGGGTGAAGGCTTTGACAATTTGCCACCGGCGGACATCGATGAATTAATAATTGAGAGGCCTTTAAAGGACAATGATCTGAATGACATGATAATAGTTCCAGGTGAGGGTGTACCATGGTAGCGAAGACGAAGATGAAGACGAAATTCCACAATTAACAGCTGAATTAATTCGCGAGGGTTTGAAATTTAGCGCAATTAGGGAAGAACATTTTGTCACCCATGATCCCAACCTAGCCTCGCTCTATCCTCACAAATTTCAACGTAATTCGCAGATGTTTATGGCCGGGTATCAGGAAATGTATAAGCACCTTAAAAAGCCAGCAACCTATTACAAATTTTTTTGAAAAGGCTCGATTCAAGGTCGATTAAACTTTTCAATATATCAAATCAAGACTATTTAAACTAAAAAAAATAATAAAGTATGTAATTTAAGTAATTGCCTGTGTTAGTTTTTGGTGTCGTAATTGTATTCTTTTTTTATGGTATTTTTAAAAATGTGCAAATATTTAAATATGAATAAATTTAGTTTCCAAAAGTTCTCTTCGTTTTCTTTTTTGCACGGTTTTCCAAAGAAAATTTGGCAGTTTTTTGAAACAACACGGTTTTTTTTATTTGCGGAACGAATCCTCTGTTTTTCCATAAGCTATGTATATTTTTTTACACGAATTTTTTTGCACGGCTCCTCGCTGGAACGTATCTACCGTGTAAAACGAGAGTTGGGTGTATATAATATATCAATACAGGGAGGTAAACGCAAAAATCATCTAAACACAACATTTTGTTCTCGAAAATTCAGGGGTACATTCGAAAAAAATCTTGGTTACTGAGGAGGTGTTGCCTGATGAAAGCATTGTAGTTAGTGGGAGTACTCGCGCTTCGGCATTTTATATTTGTATATCTCAATGATATTTACCACACATATTCTTTGTTGCTTAGGGCTGTCTGTTATTACGAATGGACGGAATTGGTAACGACCACTTTAAAATAATCAGCACTATTTAAAGACACCATGGCCCTGATCATCGCTTTACCACCGCGGTCTTTTAGCTTCGGTCAGGCCGAAGATAGAATTCTTCTGATTAAAAATTTTGTTCAAATTTTACATTTTCTCAACCAATCTTCCGGATCTATGCATATAAAAGTTCCAACGTGGTTTCCGCGGTATATAATGTATACGGCAAGTGCTGCTATATCGAACACATAATAAAAAATCGCTAATGACCATGTCAAGGTTTTTTCTTTTTACTGCTTTTGGTCCATTTTTTTATGGTACAAACTTTTTGAAATAGAAAGATTTCAAAAGCAGTAAACAGAAATCATAGTATTGCCGAAATTTTTTGAGATTTTTATTCAAATTTTAAGATTCTTCATTTAGGCGGGGGAAACTTACCCACTCCCATACAATTTTTTTTCTTTTCTCGACCCTACTATATGTATATGTAGTAGGGTTTCTCAAACGAGATCGCGGGGTTGAAAAATCATCCCGCTATCCCGGGATTTCAATGAAATTTTCCGGGAATCCCGGTAATTTTTTTAAAATTTTTTTACCAATTTGTCGTTTGTGCTGCATTAATGGAGGCACGTTAGATATAGAACAGTATTTAGGTTCTCGATCAGCATTACTTTCTGCGTTGCGTACTACAATTAACTGTACTACAGTAGTAGTACAACGTACTAGTGTAACTACAAATAAATTCAACTAGTAATACATTTATCCTATGTAGCCGTGTAGGGCATATGAAAAAGCGTACAAATAATTTAGAGAAATTATCTCTATTAACTATCCAACCGACATCAATCGAGTCGGAAAGAGCTTTTTCGGCGGCAGGTCTTTTTATTACGAAAATTCGGTCTTCGTTAAGTGATGGCGCTATTGACAATTTATGTTTTTTAAAAAATTATTATAAAAATTAATAATTATAAAATTTAATGTTAATGAAGTTTACCTTTGTTTTGTTTTGAGAGTCTTAGTTTCTTTGAATTATTTTGTATTTAATTTATCTTTTTCGTATTAAAAATAATAGTATCAAAAACGCATTTTTTGTGTATTTTTTTGAATTTATACATTTTTTCCCACCTAATTGGATAAATTATTGCTTGTTACCTAATCCCGGGATCCGGGAAATGAAACATTTTTGTCCCGGAATGCCGGGATTTGAATTTTTACGGGAAATGAGAAGAATAATATGTAGTGTTAAGCGGAACCACATCCTGCCCGAGGTGCTACTACTTTTACCTAATACTGCGGATCTGGACCTGGTTGTCGATAAACTCGACAGATTCTACGATAAACTCGCTTGAAACACTCTTCGAGACTCACTTCCCTGGATGCAGTGTCTGTGCAGAGGAGGTGGGCCTAGTTCAGATAGGACTTCCAGGAACAGGTTTATTCGCTCTCTGAGAACTGGAGGAAAACTAAGCTAGGCGATATCCAGTTTATTTCCTCCATATAAATCACCCGGTCCGGACCCCATTATACCGATCATGCTCCAAGAAAAATCAAGAGATGGTAATACCCTAGCTGCAAACCATATATCGGAGCAACTTATGCCTCAACTATATCTCTATAAGCTGGAGGAAGGCGACTGCAGCCTTTATTCATAAGGCCGGCAAGACGGGCAACGAAACTGCGAAGGACGATAGACCGATATGCATATCTACCTTTATACTAAAGGCATTCTGGAGACTGACATAAGAGGCGGTTTAAATATGGACTCTATCTCGTCATCACAACATGCTTATCTCACACGACAGATCTATGGAGACGGCACCGCACGAACTCTCTACTTCAGACTCCCAGATTGCGCGAATGTCTTCCAGGCAGAGATTATGACCATCATAAAGCCATCCTTGACTTTAGTATCATCCCGAATTAAAGGACCGGAATCTTCTCCGACAGCCAAGCTACCATTAGGATGCTTAGAGCTTAGTTCAGAGATATCCACACAAGTCTGAGGAATAAGTCATGCATCAGCATTCCGTGGGTTCCCGGGCATAGGAACATACATATATGGTATTGAAATGGCGGAAAAACAAATCTGCTTTATTGCTGTGAAACTTCGCCAAACACTCGATTGAAACATCCTCAAGAAGTTTCACAGCAATAAAGCAGAGTTTTCAAGAAAAAACGGCGGCACCTAATTTTTTCCATGTTTAAAAATTCACTGAGAGCGTTCACTATTGATGGCTGCCAAACAAATACTGAACAACATAGCGTCGTCAAACTTCAAACTTAAGCTTTATAAAGTTGGTACTCTTTACCAACCCAGTTGGTACTTCTGGGACTACCCTCGTATGAGTTGCCACCCACTTTACAGTTAGCAACTGCATTGTCAGTTTTAGCTAGAGAGAGTTTCCAACATAGTGTTGGTAATGACCATTTGATTTGCAAATCACGGCTGTCAAATATTTAAAATGAATTTCAAAAGAGGGAGAGGCTAAGTTTTGTGAAATACTTATTAAATTGGAACCAGAAGGCTCTGCAGAATGCATGCAATGGTTCCTCAAAAATACCAGCTGCCAAAAAGTAATATATTTACCCTAGATGAGACATATTCCCCTTGGGAGGCATTCCAATGATAATAACATTTTGTATCAGCTTCTTACAAGCAATTAGCACACCGTCACAAGATGATGGGGCGAGTTAGTGACAGGAATACCAACGACACATTACTATATATTATTTGAATTTTTACCTATGTAAGGTTGAATAGAAAGGCCTGATTAGCCGTACGTAGTACTTAAGCCAAACTACTTTCGAATACTTTGATACTTTTCGGGTTGCAGGAGGAACCAGTACTACTAACGTTGCCATTTATTTGCCTTTATGTTCAAAGTGGTTATTTTTTCGGGTTTTGGGCTTTACTTTTTTTATTTGCTTTGCTTTTAATTAATTTCTTTTTTTGCTTTTGTGGCAAACTTATAAGCCAACTTCGAAAATAACAAACTGGCAAAATATTTTTGCTGTCACTTTCTTCGAACTTGAGCAAATATTAAAATGGATTTGATATTCCCCTAAAACTACGTACTGCCACAGAATAAACAGTATACAAATGCGCATGTCGCCCAACGAAGCAACCTGAATTATGGGTGCGGGCCGAAAGCAATAGGGGGATAACTGAATTTGGTTAACAGAGCTTTGTCGCTGTTAATTTGTCGGGCGACGAAGTTCTCTGCTGTTATTAGTTAGGCAAGTTTCATCAAAAGAGCGAGTTCAGTGCACACTCTACCAACAAACACACATGATATGAGAGTCGAAGATCTTTTCGAATGAGTATGAAGGGATCGGAAGATCGACTTTGTTTCTTTTATTTTGCACTAACAATGCTAGCGAATATGCGTAAGAAGAGATAATCGATGCAGCACTCGTATGTCAAGTAAAGTGTGAAAGAAAGAATCGATCCATTTATCGTGTACAGCGGGCGATGAGAAGAACGGTGCGATTTGTCATCTTTTGCTTCTCTTACAATAACAAACCATGTTCAGCCGTCCCCCCGTCTGGATTTGTTTTAAATTTTGCATTTTATGGTTTTTGGAAGGAATTTTGCTTTCGTAGCTTTGTTCTGCTTCTTGTTCGATGTCCAGGCTTTGTAAAGCGCTGGCACGATCTTCGTTGCGAGCATAGTGTGCTGTTGAAGAATTTGAATAGGCAGATGATCTACTTTAGTCGGCATATCAACACATTCAATACGTTATACGAGTAACATTAAAAAGTTAATGGAAACCCTTTTATAGGGTTAAACGAATGTTTTTTACGAATTTGAAATAACACGAGATAGAAAGAAAATATAATTCTGTTTATAAACATTTTTTGTAACAATTCATAGATTATCAATATTCTATGCATTTCTCTCATGATTTCTTCTTTTTTTACACAGTAGTTTTGTTTTAGAAAACGAAAAAAGTGCTAGTCGACAATTTTTTAGGAGTTTGATATGCCTGCGAAACACATTCCTACATCTTCCTTGTGTAAACATATATATATATATGTACAGATATATCTGTACAAACATATTTATTGTACGGGTATGTGTGTACATATTTATAGTACAATAGAAATGCTGTAGGAAAAAATCGACTGAGCAACGATGATACCGAATGATGACGAAGTTGCCGTCGGGAAATGTTGATCAGCTACTCGGTTCTGTTAGAAACACCAAACGAGTTGAACTTTACAGAAACAAAGGCTGTTAAATGCTGGTCGTAGTATTATTAACAGCGGACGTAATGTTACGTTAACAGTGGTCGTAATATTGCGACCACGGAACAAATTTTTTTTTGTATGAGATGCGCATTCTGCATACTGTTTATTCTGTGGTACTGCTCAGTTACACAGGATCCCATAAGGTAGATATACATTTTGACAGAACGCCAAATAGTTCGAAGTACGTTATATTATAATATTATTATTGTAGTAAATAAAATCAGTAAATAATAATTTTATTTATTTTTTTATCTAAAAAATTAAACTAACCATAACATAGATTTAATAGTTTACATACCAAATATTGAAGATAAAGTTCGAATACATAATTAAAAATAACAGAGTAAAGAGATTATTAATTCTTTAGAAATTTCAGAATTTTCATTTTAGTTGAATTAATTGAATCCAAGAAAGTAATTATGTTATTAATATAGCCAGATGAACGATCGCCGTGATTCTCGGTGCTCCTCCTTTCTTATTTTCGCGTTGTCGTTAGTTTGCGCTTTTCAATGAACAACCAGTTCGTTCAATAAAAAAACACTTCTCATACTTTTTCCAGTTCTCGCTCGTTAAGTGGTATTTTCAATCGTTACTATGTAGAATGATAAATAAGCGTTTTGCTTGGTAAGATAAGCCATTAGGATAAGCCTAATGAAACGACTGATAAAATTCGTCAAAATCGGTGCAGCGATTCAGTTGTGAAAGTCTTATAGTTTGCTCATTACGGCGACAGAAATCATTGCCACGCCCATTTTAACCATTTAGAGGTCGACTTTTTAAATAGGTAGCCTATGTCCATGGTCAAAAGTATCTCCATATAAAATTTAGTCAAAATCGGTGCAGCGGTTTAGCCGTGAAAAGGTAACAGACAGACTTTCGCGTTTATATATTAGTATGGATAAAGCAATGCGAAGAAAAGAGAAATCCTATGAGAAACTCATAGTAAAAATGCCAAGCAATGAAACAATGCAAAGAATTGCGCCTAAACAAACGGCGCCTCTGAAAAAAAACAAAGAAGAGAACGTGTCGCTTCGTAACAGTTTATTCGAAAAGGAGCGAGCTCTCGCTTCTCAATCACGCTGATCATTGAAACTCTGGCCCATAGTTAAAGTCACCACAAGCATTCCTGAATGGTTTATGTTGGAGATAATTTGATCTAAAAAACTCAGTTGCAGGAATTTAGGTCTCTTGAATACACGCCATGCTATATTAATATTGATGTTCGACAATAGATAAGAGTTGTTTATATGACCATACAGCAGTTTAAGGACAAAAATAGCGTTCAGCATAATTCTCCGATTAACTCAAGATGGAAGATTGATCCAATCGGGAATTATAAGATGATAAGTTATGCAAATTGTCACGGTAGGTATTGCGTAAGCAAGAGTAGACTTTGGACTACCTCGATTTTGTATACAATTTAACTATCGTTAGGACATTACACAGCAAGACATATTCCAATATATGGCTGATCAAAGGGAATCCGCGTTACCTGTGACTACTTCAATTATTTAGCCTGCCGCTTAATAAATCCCAGTATGCTATAAGCCTTATTAGTCATACGATGGATGTGTATATGGATATATCTGCGTTTTTGGTCCAAAGTAATACCAATATCATCTACAGCGTACTTCGCATAAGACGGGACAAAAGGCTAGAACGTTTAGATTGAGTAGAGACAAGAAAAAAATCCTATGGGAGGGGAGTGAATTTCTCTCTTAATTTAAATTGAAAAAAAAATATTAAAAAATAACGGTTATATCTAGATGGTTACACCGACTGACCCCCCCTCCTCCCATTCCATTTTTTCTTGTCTCGAATCAATCTACACGTCCTAGCCATTTGTCCAAAAACAAACAAACTTTTGTTATGCAAACCACCCTGTATATTCTCATGAAAATCCAAATAGTGGCCTCCAATGGAAGACTTGAAATGAATGCGGCACCAGAGAAGGCCATTTGCTTGTATTTGGAAAGATGCGGTTTCATACAGTTAAAATTACACCAGTTGAAAAAATTGCAAACGCATTAGCAAAATCCGTGTAGATGTTACGGATGTTATATCCGTTTGCGTGACGTAATTCAAATTATTAGTTGTACGGAAAACCGAGCTCAACAGATTTGCAGTAGACACACTGGGGCGAAAGCCATGTTCAGCAGGCAAACAATTCTATCGCAAACAGATTGAATGTACATTAGGGTGGTCCTTAATTTTCAAAATCAAATTTTTTTCGGTCTTACCCTCTTAAAATATAATAGTAGGTCAGGAAATGATATGTGCGAAATTTCAGCGAGATCGGCCAACGGGAACCCGTGCCGCATCAAGGACGAAGTTGTCAAGTTTCCGTACAATCGTAAATTTTCAAATTCCGAATTTTTTTTTGTTTACCGTCTTAAAATATGATTGTAGGTCAGGAAATGATATGTGCGAAATTTCAGCGAGATCGGACAACGGGAACCCGTGCCGCATTTAACAGAAGTTCTACCGTGGTGTAGAAAAGTACATTTTTCGAAATAATAATTCAAATCTTGCCGAAAATTTAAAAGTTATGAATCCGAGTTTTTGTGACCGTTATTATTATAAAATTAATTGTAATATCTTATAAAATATTACATATGTATTTGTTAATGTACGCCTTTCATTAAGGATTTATTCGCATCTGGATAGCGTTGCCGATAATCTTCTAGTACTTGTAAAATGAACTGCTTATTATTTTCATCTTTCGTCATTAAAAAAAAAATTGGAAAAAATTTTTGAAAATTTACGATTGTACTGAAATTTTAAAACTTCGTCCTTGATGCGGCACGGGTTCCCGTTGGCCGATCTCGCTGAAATTTCGCACATATCATTTCCTGACCTACAATCATATTTTAAGAGGGTAAACAAAAAAAAATTTGGAATTTGAAAATTTACAATTGTACTGAAATTTGAAAACTTCGTCCTTGATGCGGCACGGGTTTCCGATGTCCGATCTCGCTGAAATTTCGCACATATCATTTCCTGACCTACAATCATATTTTAAGAGGGTAAACAAAAAAAAATTTGGAATTTGAAAATTTACAATTGTACTGAAATTTGAAAACTTCGTCCTTGATGCGGCACGGGTTTCCGATGTCCGATCTCGCTGAAATTTCGCACATATCATTTCCTGACCTACTATTATATTTTAAGAGGGTAAGACCGAAAAAAATTTGATTTTGAAAATTAAGGACCACCCTAATGTACATATGTACATACATTGTCAGTTTGTGAGAATATCACTTTTTCGATTATGTAATTTATAAAGCTCCAAAAGTACTTAGAGTCAGATTTTAGCTTAATTTAATTCTTAATAAATAATTATTGACAGGCTGTTTACAAGCATATCTATTTCGTACTGATCAGAGATAATGAGATAGGACACTTCGAATTCGCTGTTTCAATACATATGCATTTTGCTGAAATTTCACTAAACCTATGACAAAAACACGTGTGCGTTGTCCTCTCATGTGTACTTCGCCGCACAAAATCGTGTGCTTTGTCCTCTCAGGTGTACTTCGCCGCACGAACTGTACTTCGCCGCTGTATCGCATGCACGCATGCAATATTGGTTTTACGGGGTGTCTTTTTGGAAACGTCAAAAACATATTTAAGAAATTAAACTTTTATTTATGCTCACATTATATACATAAGATATCTACCAGTTCCTTATAATTATAATAAATGTATACTTTCAGATTTTACATAGTATTTGTTGATTTATTTGTTTATATTTAATTGGTATAAAGTTGTCGTTGTGCGAACATTTGGTTGTCAGTGCAAAGTTGTTCGAATTTTCACAAAATAAATTAAGATTAGTAACTCCAGAATGGTCGCATTTATATATTTTCTTCTATTTTCCAATATATTTGAAAATTATCTATTGTTCACCATCTGGGGGACTTAAACTCCCTTTTAACACCTACTGCTTGTATATTTGAGAAACTTCACCACCTTTGTTTACATATGGTGAAAAATTAATTTCATAAAACCAATCAGAAGTTGATCGTTGTGAAATGTAATTTTATTTTATTTTATATAATATAATTCTTTAAGATAAATGATTTATTTTTGTTTTTGATTAATGAAAATCAAGAAGAAAATAAGCATCTTATAACATGTTCTTCTCTAATGGGTGGAAAGCGCAGATGCGTACAGCACTGCGTTTTTCTATTTCACTCATCCTGATTTTTCCATAATAAGTATATAGAAATTGCATTGTGTACATTTACATAATTTATTTTAATTTTCTCTTCGTTACAACATATTACCAATATATTTGCATATGTACATATATGTATATGCATTACAAAAAGAATAAGAAAAAATACCATTTTTATACATTACAAGAAAATTGAAATTACAGATTTGCATGAATATTCTCAAATTTACTTAAATCGCTAGCAAGCAACACGGATGGCACTTTAGCAACATCCTGTTGCTTTTTCTCCATTTGTCTGATCCGTTCATCACGTTCCTCTTTGATAATCTTATCCTTGGAATGAATCACTTATTGCAGCTGTAAGAGTCTGTTAAAAAAGTAGGTAAAGTCAAGTCTAGCAGGAATTAGCAATTGCAGCTATTTCCGATTCCTTCTCTTTTAATTGTGCCCGCAGTTTATCCATATACAATGACACGCGAAGTGAAGAAATTTCCGAGTTCAGCGTCGCCGGTACATTCTGACTATGATGCTTCTTATGTTCCACTAATTGACTTGCTTCTCTAAGTCATTAATGTGAGATACATTCAACAATTGCACTTTGCAAGTATTTTGATTTTGTTGCAACAACTTTCCATTGTGCGTGCTTAATTCAAGCACAAAACTACATAATCAGTAGCTGTAGCAAGGTGGACCTGCGATTAAAAAAGTATAAAAACTCATCTTATTTCACTGTATGTAATTTATAGACACCAACCTCATTTTTCAACCTATCTAGCCCAAAAACATTATTCCAAAAGCCGGCACGTGATTGGAAACGTTCCACATTGTCTTGCATTACTTTGTGCTGATCCTGCAGCAATAATTATGAATCATCTGCAGTAGTTTTACCATTTCTGTTTCTCCTGGTATATCTTCATAATCTGCATGAAATGAGTTAACTTATTTGTGTTTTTATTAAAATTACACTCAGTCTTACCATACCTTAGGTTTGTGCATTACAGGCCTCAAATAATATCCATTCCAGATATCTTATATTGCTTTATCTGCCTATATTGCTTTAATATAAGCTCCAAACTTTTGCAAACAATAATGTTTAAATAAATAAATGTATAAACTAAATGAATCCGTGGTGAAACATGAAACAGCTGTTTTTTTCAACATGCAGAAAGACAGAAAACAATAACAACAATATGGTAGCTCTCACGTATAGTGTACATGAATTCAACAGATTAAAAAAAATAGACTTCAAATCGATTTTTGAAGCGGCGAATTCGAAGTGTCCTATCTCATTATCTCTGGTATTGATGCACATTTTACAAAACTATCAGTTGTATGAAGATTGCAGTGAAAATTGATGAATTTTTGTGTGCGAACCTCATTAGAAAACCATGTTACCATGTAGATATAAAGGAGTAGATACCATTCGTTTCGATATCGATAGCTTTAACAGTCATAGCTGATCTATTTGAAATAAAGGCAGTTTATTGCTTCTTCATGTTTTTAGGAGGTGAAAGATGCTTATTACTACACCCAGCGAAATAATTATAAAGGCACTTACATTTTTTTTTATTTTTAAAACTATTTCATGAGTTCAAAAATTCTGTTCTTATTTTCCGTTAATATGTTTAATTTTAACATGAAATAAAATAAATTAAAAAAATATTATTCATATTTACATTTAAAATAAAATAAAATAATAAAAAAGGGTGCGAAATTATTATAAAGGCACTATATATTTTATATATAAGGGCTTATATGGTTAAAGTTTAATATGATGTATGTCCACCATTGTTACTGATGACTGCTGCCAAGCGTCGTGGAAGAGAATTTATTAGCGACTGAATGTAGGAAAGATCTATTTTATTCCATTCTTCTTTAATTTTGCCTCTCAGCTGGCTAACATTCTGGAACTGGCATCCCTGGCTGAAAATTAATAAGCTTTCGCGGGCAGCTGGCTCGTGCGGGCACGCTGCGAGCTCCACGGGCGCATAACAAAATGGCGTACAAACAAGAGAACAAATTTGCAGGACAGAGGAAGAGCAAGCAGAAAACGTTTATGTGTGCGTACATCTGTTTTGCTAGACTGCGTCCTGAATTCACGTGCTTTTTTATTAACTCCAACCACAGAATAAACAGTATGCAGAATGCGCATCTCATACAAAAAAAAACTTGTTCCGTGGTCGCAATATTACGACCACTGTTAACTTAACATTACGTCCGCTGTTAATAATACTACGACCAGCATTTAACAGCCTTTGTTTCTGTAAAGTTCAACTCGTTTGGTGTTTCTAACAGAACCGAGTAGCTGATCAACATTTCCCGACGGCAACTTCGTCATCATTCGGTATCATCGTTGCTCAGTCGATTTTTTCCTACAGCATTTCTATTGTACTATAAATATGTACACACATACCCGTACAATAAATATGTTTGTACAGATATATCTGTACATATATATATATATGTTTACACAAGGAAGATGTAGGAATGTGTTTCGCAGGCATATCAAACTCCTAAAAAATTGTCGACTAGCACTTTTTTCGTTTTCTAAAACAAAACTACTGTGTAAAAAAAGAAGAAATCATGAGAGAAATGCATAGAATATTGATAATCTATGAATTGTTACAAAAAATGTTTATAAACAGAATTATATTTTCTTTCTATCTCGTGTTATTTCAAATTCGTAAAAAACATTCGTTTAACCCTATAAAAGGGTTTCCATTAACTTTTTAATGTTACTCGTATAACGTATTCAATGTGTTGATATGCCGACTAAAGTAGATCATCTGCCTATTCAAATTCTTCAACAGCACACTATGCTCGCAACGGAGATCGTGCCAGCGCTTTACAAAGCCTGGACATCGAACAAGAAGCAGAACAAAGCTACGAAAGCAAAATTCCTTCCAAAAACCATAAAATGCAAAATTTAAAACAAATCCAGACGGGGGGACGGCTGAACATGGTTTGTTATTGTAAGAGAAGCAAAAGATGACAAATCGCACCGTTCTTCTCATCGTCCGCTGTACACGATAAATGGATCGATTCTTTCTTTCACACTTTACTTGACATACGAGTGCTGCATCGATTATCTCTTCTTACGCATATTCGCTAGCATTGTTAGTGCAAAATAAAAGAAACAAAGTCGATCTTCCGATCCCTTCATACTCATTCGAAAAGATCTTCGACTCTCATATCATGTGTGTTTGTTGGTAGAGTGTGCACTGAACTCGCTCTTTTGATGAAACTTGCCTAACTAATAACAGCAGAGAACTTCGTCGCCCGACAAATTAACAGCGACAAAGCTCTGTTAACCAAATTCAGTTATCCCCCTATTGCTTTCGGCCCGCACCCATAATTCAGATTGCTTCGTTGGGCGACATGCGCATTCTGTATACTGTTTATTCTGTGGTCTTACTCGTATAACGTGTATAGTGCATTGATATGCCGAGTACATGCCCATACAAATTCTTAAACAGCACGCTATGCTCGCAACGTAGATCGTGCCAGCGCTTTACAAAGCTTGAGCATCGAAAAAGAAGTAGAACAAAGCTAAGAAAAGCAAAATTCTTTCAAAAACCCTAAAATGCAAAATTTCAAACAAATCCAGACGGACGGACAGCTTCACTTGGTTTGTTATTGCAAGAGAAGCAAAAGAAGACGAATCGCACCGTTCTTCTCATCACCCGCTGTACTCCACAAATTGATCGATTCTTTCTTTCACGCTTTACTTGGCTTCCGAGTGCTGGATCGATCTCTTCTTACGCATATTCGCTTGCATTGCTAGTGCAAAATAACAGAAGCGAAGTCGATCTTGCCATCCCTTCATACTCATTAGAAAAGATCTTCCGAACTACTCACTCATTTGTAGATCATCCAATTTTGCTTTGCTACCAGCGCAGAATACAATGGAAGTTTTGTACTCTGTAAAGAACTTCGTTTTTATATTCGGTTTTCTGCTTTACAGAGATGTTTTGTTCTTTATAGTGCTAAGTCCTGCTAATTAATCTTCACCCATTAAATCACGATGTTGCCGGCAACAAATGTTTCATGCAATCTCTTTACGAATATATGCTAGTTGATGTGACTCAGAGTCACATATGAAGAATGCATGCGTGTTCATGCTTTTTGTTGCAAGATTTGATTTGATTTGATTTGATTTTGATCGGAACATTACATTCGATAATTTTTTTACTAGTTTCAAGTTTGCAAACAATTTGTTGTCCAAGGAATTAACCTGTACGGGTGTAAAAACTAAGTTTGTATTCCAAAATAGTTTTTCCCGTCTAAAACACGAAATGCGGAAAGTAGCTTATTTGGATTTCGACAAAATGTTACCCTTGTAAGTTATGTACCAAAAAAAATCGCGGTTAGTTTACTGTCGTCTATGCACCACGATTCAAAAATTGATGAAGTCACTAAGAAAAAACCTCAGATTAATCTTGACTACAATAGCACCAAAGGAGGTATAGATATGTTGGATCAGATGGCTCACGGCTATTCCGTAAAACGAAAAACAAATCGATGGCAGTTAGTACAATTTTTTAATTTAATAGACGTTTGTGGAATAGCAGCTATGATAATATGGCTGAACTTATATCCTGACTGTAATAAGACAAAAACAAAGTGCCGACGAAAATTATTTCTTAGAAATTTAGTTGAAGAATTAGTTACATACAACGCCGTAGTGGACAAAGACTGAATAAAGGCACTGCCGCTTCAATTGAGGCAATTCTTGAAAAAAGTCAGCTGAATCAATGAAGAAGACTGCATCAAAATCATCAAGCGTTCGTTGTAGATGGTACATGTGCTCTTCGGCAGGGTTTCTAAGCAATGGTGTTGTGTTTGCGGTAGAAACGTGTGCAATGAGCATGTAGATAAAAAAATTATTTGCACACAATGCATTAATAATAATTTATTATAGGTCTGTATTATAATGTACTCTGTATATATTCTAATACACATTTCCTACATTCTATAATTAATTAATTTTTCTTTAAAAAAAATATATAGAAATAAAAATTATACACGTATAAATTATTCAAATGTGACTTGCAGTCACATTACGATTGGATGTGTTACAAAAATTACTCGGTCGGATGAGGGTTAATTGAAATATACTGCCATTTCCTGTTGGGTGTTCATGTTATAAGCTTGCTGTATCTGATAGAAAAGTTGTGTGCATAACTATTGTAGCGTTTGTCCACGGGCGTAGATATTAATTCGGGTTTATTCAATTTCTTGTACCGTGGTATTATAAGATTGCCAGATATAACTTACTGAAAAAGTACATTCCTAAATTTGTAAAGGCTGAATTCAGTCAAAAGCTTGATACATTGCAAACGGAATGAGAAAATGTTGGTGTTTTAAAGAGAGGGTTCAAAAACCCAAAAGACTTAAAGTTGGAATGCGTACGCCACTGTCTACAACACGTCCGACTCGACGTATCCCCCTCACCCGGATCGTACGGGCAATTGCTGAGCTCGCCAGAAATGCTACGGGCAGCTCCGCTGAACATCCCTGCTCTACAGGATTTAAATCGGGACTGAGTGCCGGCCATTCCAGTGTTGGGATTTTTCGCGATTCCAAAAACTCTTTTGTTCGATTCGAGCGATGGATTGCAGCGTTATCTTGTTGAAAAATGTATTCTTGACCGGCAATTTCTTCTCCAAAAGCTACTAAAACTTCATCCAACATTTCAATATAGTACTTCGAGCTCATCTTAATAGAAACAAAGCAAATGGGTGTGGTTCCATTATATCCCATACCGGCCCACACAAAAAGGGAACGAGAGGTTCAAATCCATCTTCATAATCTGCTGGAAAAGACGTTTTCCCACTTCTAACCCCATTTCGCCAATAATTTTATTGGCACACAAATTTTCTTTTCTAGCCAACTTCTTTATTTGCCTTTTTGCTCTCTCGTTGACTAACGGTGGCCTCCCAGTTTGGTTTTTCCGTATTCGCTACCCATTTTCACAAAACTATCGATCACGCAGCTGGACCTATTCAAGCGCTTTGCAATCTCTCGATTAGACAATCCTAGTTGGCGAAAAGCTTCGATTTTTCCCTTTTCCTTTAGTGACTTACCACGCGGCATTTTATAGTTTTTAACTAAATATAAAAATTTTGTTTTAATAATTGGAGAAGAAATTCTTTAAAATTCAATTGGAAAGAAGATTGTTACTCTTAGTTAAAGAAAAAACTCTTACGTGTTTCTTTATGCGCTGAAATAATTGAGTTTTTTGCCTTGCCTTCATACAATATTTATTTCGCACTAAAAACTGTACAAATAACGGTATGCACTCATTTTCAGGCGAAAAAATGAATATAATCAAACATGATCATATGAATTATTTATATAGGGTCCGCTATCTAACGTTTTTTTTTTTCAACTAGTGCTTATTTCGTGAATGGTATCACTTAGCTCATGTCTGATTTGACAGATAATTAGTTTTATCCTTCCGCTGAACGAATATGGTTGTGTATACGCTTGAACAACTCAGGGAAATATTGCGACATTACTTTGAAAATCCGATGCCGATTTTGCCAAAAAAATCATCTTTTCATCTCATCATATGAATATCGTTCAATTTAGTATTAATACCACGCACGTTTTGATAAAAAATATTCAAATTGTTGAAAGTCGAAAGGATTTCTTTTTTTATGCAAGGTCCTTAGTAAGTTACCATTATACAGTGGCAATCTAGTTTTTGAAGTATTTCTTCTAGGTAAATAAATAATTAATAAATTAATAATGGAATTACCTTGCCAGAAATTAGAATTAAGTACGTGACATGTAAGGTGGTCCAGTAAATAAGTGCTGAACGAAGATATAGTTTTCTAATGACTAAATTTATATTTAACAATTGATATGCTCGTATCGTTGAAGCCCAGCTTAGAAGTGATGTGGCTGCGAATACCTTCAATTGTAGTATGAGCAGCGAACCAAAAACCAAAGATAGTTTTTCTTAGCTGAATAACAATTTTTGAGTTTTTAGACAATTTTGTGTGAGGACGACTGGACACTTAGTTTAATCTAACTGTCCACTAGCGAGCATACGTACTGCGTAGTGAGCTTACTAGGTCGAGGGTTGAACGAAAGTTCACGACGACGAAGGTAGCGAGTGACCGTCATTTTCAGACGAAACAGCCGTGGAGGTTGAGTAAACCATGTGTGAAGGTCGACGGATCACTCTGGATGATCTCTGCATTTTGGTTTCCGCGGTTTCTCGAAGAACCATTCACAGGGTTTTGACGGAAAAGCTGTAATATGGAAAGCTTTTTTCAATGCTCCACGTAGCCGTCTCCACGTCGGCCGTACGCTCTCCTGCAACAGTTTGGATGGGACATTATCACTCACCCATCCTATAGTCCGGACTTGCCTCCCAGTGACTACCATTTGTTTCCTAAGCTGAAAGAGCATTTGGCCAGAATGAGATCCAGCAACGACGACGAAGTTAAAGATGAGGTTCAATGCTTATTCAACGGCACGGCGCGGGCTGGTATGAGAGGGACATATGAAAAATGCTGCATCACCAACTAATATTTAAGCTTTAAAATTATGTAAACATTATCGAAAATAAACGTTTTTTTGTATTTCTAAAATAGGATCAATTTAAAAAATTAACATTTACATTAGAAAATACTTAATCCAGCTTATATTTTAAAATTGTCAAATTTTATTTGAAGTCATTCTGTTAAATGAAAATTCAGAAGAATTATGTTAAACAAAAGAACATTAAAAATGGTGTTTCACAGATATGAAATGTGAAAATCTAGTTTAACAAATTTGTATATACCTACATATACATATATGTATTAAATTATTTACTATTAAAAATTATTACTAACAAAAATGTCGTTAATCTCGCCCGTTTAAGCCTTATATTATAGTCAAAGCCTACAACTAACACTAACAGGTGCAAGATGTCCATCTAAGGGTTTCAAATTTAAATGCAGAAAGGTATCGGAATTATTCAAATACTCTGCTCGATGTAATTTGTTGACATTTGCACGGAACTCCTCAGTTGTAATGCCAGTTTTTTTTAATTCCACTATGTTGCTGGGATCTTCTGGATATAAGTCATCACCTTTAAAGATAATACTAAGAATAAAGTTTTTGTCTCAGGGTTATGTGCATTCTATACTTATATTTATTATACAACTTAATACTTCGTCTTAAATCATAATACTAATAGACGTACTTAAATCACAAGGTAAACTGATATAAATAATCTAATGTAATAAACATTTTCACACTGATATAGATACATATGCATATATACGTATACCAATAGTAATTTATAGGTGTAATAAAGTGCGGCTAACAAAAAGCATTAACAGCTAAAGCAGCGTAACTCGGTTTTTCTTACTTTTCAGGAGCATTGTTTAAAGTATTCAATAAATATTTGTTTTATTTTACTTTTTTGGATTTCAAACTTTCTTTTATGGACAATTTAATGGTTATATTTATTTAACAATATAACCATTTAAAACCCTCGTTAGCCTGTGTAACACACAGTGTAACATGAATTTTGTTGTCATAACTAAAAAACAACGGCTGATCAACGGCTATCACATTTTTACTAAAAAATAGGCGTGCTAGTTGTCCGATTTTGCCGTTGTTCGTGGTCGTTGACACTTTTATTTAATTCGTTCCGAGACTCATAATTTTAGTAAAAAAATTTGATTTTTCAATAGAAAATACCAATTTTTTATTATTAATATTTATAATACCAATTTGTGTAATAATAGTTTTTATTAAAATAAAAAATAACAATGCATGAAAAACATGAAAAGCATGAAAACGACGGGAAATCCCCTTTTTATACCCTACACCTTAAGGTTAAGGGTATATTCACTTTGTCACGAAATGTGTAACGCATAGAAATAGAGCCGATAGGTATAGAAAAGTATATATATTCTTGATCAGCGTGACCTCCTGAGTCGATTTAGCCATGTCCGTCCGTCTGTCTGTCTGTGTGTCTGTTGAAATCACGATCACAGGAGAACCGGTGAAGTATCGTGATGAAATTTTACAGAAATATTCTTTCTTAGGGTGTGCAGGTTGGTATTGAAAATGGGCAAAATCGGTCCCCGACCACGCCTATTTTTTAGTAAAAATGTGATATAAGCCGTTGTTTTTTAGTTATGACAACAAAATTTCATTTCTGGGTATAGAGTAACTTCATCCGTTTATATGCCAAATATGGGCGTGATCCGCCCACTTTTGGGTTATATAGGTAAAAGAGGGTCTTAAATGGTTATATTGTTAAATATGTAATCTTCCTGAATCACACTTTACATAACAACTTCTTTTCTAATAAAACATTATTACAGCTAAACTGGGCGCGGTCCGCCCACTTTTACACTGCTTATACAGCATAGCTCATGAAAACAAATTTATTACCACGGTAATAAAGCTTAAATTTGAATACAATAATAAAACTACTAAGCCAATTATTTCGTTTTGAAAACGGGTAACGACCACTCCTACTATTTATACCCGTTTGTTATTAAATGTGATTATAAGATAGCTTTCCTTATAACCACATATTTCGTCTCGTTTTTAAGATATGACAATAAAATTGCAATATCGAGCGACATTAATATATTTTACGTTGCAGAAAATGGGCGTGGCACGCATACTTTTAGGTTACATGAATGGAAGGGTAATATGGCACAATCTAGGACAATCCATAAATCCTTATATAAGTCTGTAATTTTATGATGTGTTATTAATTAGTATGAAATTTTGTATAAATATTCTTTGTTCGGATTTGTAAACGAGCAAATAAAACGTATATAAGACATATAAATATAGAATCGATACGATAGAGACGATAGGTATATACTTTTCTATACCTATCGTCTCTATTTCTATGCGTTACACATTTCGTGAAAAAGTGAATATACCCTTAACCTTAAGGTGTAGGGTATAAAAATTATGTAATAATGTACCAATGTAATGGTACAATGTTTTTTTTATCTCTCCTTTTTTTTGGGAGTATTATAAATCTGTTTTGACTCATAAGATGAAATTAGGATTCAATTACGGTTCAAATCCTTATATAACTAAATTGATACTATTTTATACGATTAATGTGATGGAATTAGATTTCAACTATGGTTCAAATCTTTATAGAACTAAATTAATATTATTTTATGGGAATTATTATTCCGGTGACGAAGCCACCGCAGCGCAGTTCAGGGTACAAATTAGTCAGAAATGACCGTACGGCAAGCAGAGGTAGTGGTGTCGCGATGTATGTTGCGACAACAATTAAATTAAACTTGCACAGGGTCTCAATCTACGCATCTTGGCGGACTTCAGTTAACCAACCGATTTTAGCGTTCAACATGATTTTTTTTTCTTAATTGACTTCTTAGTGAGCGGCGATTCCATAGGCATCAAAAAGACAGGACAGTTCTGGTGTTTTTGACTGAATTGAATCTGTTTCTTTATTGACGATTCGGTGATACAAATATGTGGTTTACAATTTATTTTACTAACTATTTGACAAACGTATATACATGTGACTATAAACGACAATGACTTTTCAAAGAATGACAGAAAAATGTGTACCTATGCGCCTCTAGCTTACTTTTCGTTGACATAACTGCACAACCGGTTTTGTGTACAATTGGTAGAAGAACACAGCCTGATTCACTGACATAAACCGGCCCCCCTGAAACACCGTTTTCAGCTAGTAGGCAACAAGGCAATTTTGGTCACCGGCCTCTTGTACGTTCCCTTTTCGGATTTGATGGTGACTACTCGCACTTTCTTATCACGTCCTGGATGGACCTCTGTTATGCGACCAAGAATCCATTTAGCCGCTGGGACATGCGGCTCCTTAATCATTACAAGATTGCCAAGTGCGAAATTTCGTTGACACTGCTGCCATTTCGGCCGTTGTTGTAAGGAGGTCAAGTATTCACTTGACCACCGTTTCCAAAACCCATTCACCATATTTTGCAGCCAGTTCCAATGAGTTAAACGCGATGTTGGCCTCAGGTCAGCACAGGGTTCTGGTACAGCTGTGTGAGGTTCCCCGATCAGGAAATGAGACGGTGTCAGTGGATTGAGGTCGGTGTCTGAAATGGCACAAAGTGGCCGACTGTTGAGAATTGCTTCAATTTGCGTCAAAACTGTGTAGAGTTCCTCAAATGATAGAAGCTGGTCTCCGATCACCCGCCGCAAATGTAGCTTAACAGATCGTACTCCGGCCTCCCAGAGTCCACCAAAATGAGGGGAGGATGGTGGAATGAAGTGCCAGTTCGTGCCATCCTCTGCCAGAGACGATCTAACTTCCTCATTGGCAGTTTGTTCTTGTAGAGTTCTTAGCATGGCATCAAGGTTTTTACGAGCCCCTTGAAAGTTGGTGCCATTGTCCGTGTAGAGGTGACTGCATTTTCCACGACGACTGGTAAATCGTTTAAATGCTGCAATGAAAGCGTCTGAACTTAAATCACTTACCAATTCCAAATGCATTGCCTTGGTCGACATGCACACAAACAGGCAGATATAGGCTTTGCTGATGCGAGGGCGTTTGCATGTTGTCATTTTGATGAGAATCGGACCCGCGAAGTCACATCCACTGTTAGCAAATGGGCGGGCTGGTTGCACCCGAACCGGTGGTAAGTTTGCCATTAGTTGGGTGGATGTTGTTCGTCGGACATCAAAACACCGTTTGCATTTAAATACAACGGACCTAACTAAATTTCGAGCACCTATAATCCAAAATTGTTGGCGGAGGATTACAAACAGCTCAGCTACACCAGCATGCAGATAAGTGTTGTGACGATTAACGACTATTAGTTCAGCAACATGACATCGTGGCAAAATAACCGGGTGTTTTATGTTGTATGATGCGGACATATTTTGAAGCCTGCCCCCGACGCGTAGCACTCCATTTGTGTCAATGAAAGGTGACAGCTTGATAAGTTGATCCCGATGGTGTAGCAATTGATGTCGTGACAGCCGTGACCTGGTGTCCGCAAATGCTTCTTTCTGTACCGCAACAATTAGAGCTGTTTCAGCCTGATGCAATTCATCAAATGTTGGAGCGCGGCGTTCGATGCAACTATGACTCTGTCGCCTAGCTGTGAATGGACGAACATAGGCTATAATGCGAAGCAGCCTATTCCAGGATGAGCATCTGTCTGCTGTGTTGAGTAACGCCGATTTCTCGAGCACCGGCATTACATGCCACGTTACCTCCGCTTTCCGTTCTAATGGAAAACCTCCAGTTAGCTGGGGCGTGATTAGCGATTTAAATTTTGTCTTGGGCCACTGATTTCTGTTGCGTCGTAACCATGGCGGTCCGTTCCACCACAATTGATGGTGCAATAGGTCTTCGGGCATGAGACCTCGAGATGCACAATCAGCGGGATTCTCTTGAGTGTTGATATGGTCCCAACACTGTCGTGGAATGATGTCTAAAATCTCTTCAGTGCGGTTTGCCACGAAAGTTTTCCAAGTTCTTGGAGGAGATGATAGCCAGTGGAGTACAATTTCGGAATCCGTCCACGCATATATCGACGTCGCTGAAAGGCCGAGTGCACCTCTAACAGCCCCAAATAGTCGGCACAAATGCAGCGCCGCACATAACTCCATACGAGGTATCGATATTGATTTCAACGGTGCAACCCTTGCCTTTGCTGTGATGAGACTAACGATTGGTGCTACAGTTTCTGAACGAATTACAGAATAAATAACGGCTGCGTAGGCAACACCTGAAGCATCGCAAAACCCATGTAATTCTACATTCTGCGAATCGACATGTATTTTCCTCGGAATGGAAATCTTGGCGAAATGGTGAATCTCTGTCCGCAATTGTGTCCACTCAGTAACCAGTTCTGACGGTAGCGGATCATCCCAAGTCAGATTTAACAACCATAATTTTTGGAACATTATTTTCATCAAAATTGTTGACGGTGATAACCAACCATGAATATCAAAGACTCTAGAGACTTCGGACAGAATCACTCGCTTTGTTACGGTTTGGCTGTGTACCTTTGCGACTCTAAATGAATACGTATCTGAACGTGGATTCCAATAAAGCCCAAGAATCTTAAGAAAGTTATCCGTCGATGCATCTTCACCGGGACATGATTCTCCATCACGTTCCTGTACTCCCAAAAGAAATTCATTAGAATTGGAAGTCCATTTCCTCAACTGAAAACCGCATGTTGCTAAAAGATTCACTAGCTCAGTTTTGATTTGTTGCAATTCATGCAACGATTCCGCTCCCGTCATCACGTCGTCAACATAAATGTTGTTCAGAATTACGTTTGCGGCACGCGGCCAAGATTGTTGGTTGTCTTCGGCCAGCTGCTGTAGGACTCGCACTGACAAAAACGGAGCGGATGTTGTTCCATATGTCACTGTACACAAGCGATAATGTTGAACTGGTAACCCCACGTGATTTCTCCATACGATTCTCTGATAGTCTCGGTGATGCTCGGCAACCCAAATTTGGCGAAACATTTTCACAATATCAGACGTGAAAACATACGAAAATCGGCGGAACCGTAGCGAGACACCAAAAAGATCACGCTGAATGGGTGGGCCCACTCGAAGGGTATCGTTTAGACATTTTCCAAATAAATCCTTGTGTGACCCATCGAAAACTACTCGCAGTTTCGTAGTTCGACTACCCGGATTGATCACCGCAGGGTGTGGACGATAGTATTGCGGTTGTGCGGCCACCTCTGTTGGTTCAATAAGTTGCATATGACCCAGCGATATATATTCATTCAAAAAATCGACATATTGTTTATGGAGGTCGGGATTCTTCGCGAATATCCTTTCCATACCATGCAATCGCGATATAGCTCCGGACAGTGTATCGCCGAAGACGGGTTTATTTTCATTAAAGGGAAGTTCAACTATATATCGGCCATCCTCTGACCGGCAATGTGTGTCCCTAAAGTTAAGTTCAGCAGGATCATCATGGCTAGAAATCTCCCTTATTTGACCCTCCTCAATTTCCCAAAACTTCTGCAGGAATCGATCGACATCTAAGGCAACTGTATAAGACGAAATGTTAGTGAGTTGTGAGTCTGTGTCATATTGCCCCGCCACCACCCAGCCGAAGACTGAGTTTAACCACAGAACAAACAGTATACAGAATGCGCATCTCATACAAAAAAAGTTTTGTTCCGTGGTCGCAATATTACGACCACTGTTAACTTAACATTACGTCCGCTGTTAATAATATTACGACCAACATTTAACAGCCTTTGTTTCTGTAAAGTTCAACTCGTTTGGTGTTTCTAACAGAACCGAGTGAGCTGATCAACATTTCCCGACGGCAACTTCGTCATCATTCGGTATCATCGTTGCTCAGTCGACTTTTTCGTACAGCATTTCTATTGTACTATAAATATGTACACACATATACCCGTACAATACATATGTTTGTACAAATATATGTATATGTTTACACAAGGAAGATGTAGGAATGTGTTTCGCAGGCATATCAAACTCCTAAAAAATTGTCCACTAGCACTTTTTTCGTTTTCTAAAACAAACCTACTGTGTAAAAAAAGAAGAAATCATGAGAAAAATGCATAGAATATTGATAATCTATGAATTGTTAAAAAAATGTTTATGAACGGAATTATATTTTCTTTCTATCTCGTGTTATTTCAAATTCTTAAAAAACATTCGTTTAACCCTATAAGAGGGTTTCCATTAACTTTTTAATGTTACTCGTATAACGTATTCAATGTGCTGATATGCCGACTAAAATAGATCATCTGTCTATTCAAATTCTTCAACAGCACACTATGCTCGCAACGTAGATCGTGCCAGCGCTTTAAAAAGCTTGGGCATCGTACAAGAAGCAGAACAAAGTTACGAAAGCAAAATTCCTTCCAAAAACCATAAAATGCAAAATTGAAAACAAACGCAGACGGACGGACGGCACATGGTTTGTTGTTGTAAGAGAAACAAAAGAAGACGAATCGCACCGTTCTTCTCATCGCCCTCTGTACACCATAAATTGATCGATTCTTTCTGTCACACTTTACTTGACATACGAGTGCTGCATCGATTATCTCTTCTTACGTATATTCGCTAGCATTGTTAGTGCAAAATAAAAGAAACAAAGTCGATCTTCCGATCCTTCATACTCATTCGAAAAGGTCTTCGAACGAACGTGAACAAGAGAAACAGCACTCTCATATCATGTGTGTTTGTTGGTATAGTGTGCACTGAACTCGCTCTTTTGATGAAACTTGCCTAACTAATAACAGCAGAGAACTTCGTCGCCCGACAAATTAACAGCGACAAAGCTCTGTTAACCAAATTTTGTTATCCCCCTATTGCTTTCGGCCCGCACCAATAATTCAGATTGCTTCGTTGGGCGACATGCGCATTCTGTATACTGTTTATTCTGTGGTTTAACGCATATAGATTAGGCGCTTTTATGCAAATTTTCCCATCAACAAAGGCTGACCATACGATATCAGCACCCAATAGCAAGTCAACTGATTTTGGTGCTCCAAATTCAGGATCTGCTAGTGTCAGCCCTGAAATAGCCTCCCAACCCTGACGCGATACCTGCTGAGCAGGAATGTTACCCGTGATATTCGTCAAAATGTATGGGTGAATATCGACTTCAAAGTTGCGTGTACGAGAGTTAATTTTCACCTGCACTCTTCCTCTTGTAACCCCCGCCTCGGCAGATGCTACTCCCCGTACACACAAGCGTGCATTTGTTCGATTTACACCAAGGCGTTGTACACACGCTTCTGTTATGAAGGATACCTGTGATCCAGAATCAATAAGCGTACGTATTTCGATATATTTGCCAAGTGTGTCCTGAATTTGAACAATTGCAGTCGGCAGAATTACTTGTGATGTACCGGCGTTTGGTCGAATATGGTTACTGCTAAGCGACTGATTTGTCTGGCCATCCAGGGTGACGGCTGTGGACAGGAATGAGGACGTCGGTTGATTCGAACTTGATGCATCGCAACTGGTAGCATTCCCAGGATAATGAGTCGACACTGGAGGTGAAGAATGCACCAGGGTATGATGTCGAGCATTACAAACTCGGCATCGAAACGAAGAGCTGCATCTTGTTGCATTATGACCTTTCCTGAGGCAATTAAAACAAAGCGACTGCTCTTTGGCGAATTGTCTGCGCAGGTCAATAGTGAGCGCCTCAAATTCAGGACACTTGGCTAATATGTGTTGTGATTTACATTTGAGACATACCTGTGTCGGTTGTTCAACAACATGAGATCTCAATACGGGTGGTTTGGGTGCAGCGGTCGCTCCAATCATATCGTTGGACTCTAACTGGGTAAACCGTCGGTCTAAAAACTGGAGCATTCGGTAGATTGTGACGTGGGTATCGGAACTGTATTCTGCTAACCAAGCCTGACGCGTGTCTGCATCCAACTTTTTGGAAATTAAATAAATTAACCACGGATCACGATTTGTCATCTCAATTCCGTTGAGCCCGCGCAAGCATTCATCGGCACCATCGATCATGCGTCGAAGGGTTCGTGGATTGGACTTGGTGGCACTTGGCAACTCCATAAATGTTTTCACATAAGACAGCGCGACAAGATGTGGACGATCGTACCTTTTTTCTAATTTATCCCATGCTTCTAAATAGTTTTCACCTGAAATCGAAATATTTTTTACAAGCGTTGCAGCTTCGCCCCGCAAATATGACAACAAATAATAAAACTTTTGAGTTGATGTGAGGTTAGGTTTGCTGTCGACCGAGCCTAAGAATAAATCACGAAAGCTCGTCCAGTCGGTATAGTCTCCACAAAATGGCGGAATTACGATTTTCGGTAAGGCGACGTCATTCGAATTCGGCACAAGTTGCGTTAACCCTTGCAATAAGTTAGTTTGTTGCGAAGCTAATTGCTCAAGAGCACCTGCACCTGTTGGAACAGTTGCCCCAGTTGTTTGTCCTCCTTGACGACGAACCGCTTTTAATATTGAAGCACGACACGTTAAATATTTGCCTTCTACCCGTTCATATGCAGTTGCCGCTTCAGTCTCTCCTCCGCTTGCACTATTCTCTGACTCTTCACCTAACTCAAACTCGTACAACTCATCCTCAATTTGACGAAATTGTTGCCAATATTCTTCCAGAGTTTTTAACCTAGATTCCAATTCTTCAAGCTCTGTATTTGTTTCTATTTTGGTTGCATAATTGGCCGTCCGCGTAATGCTGGCTTTTACCCGTGATCGCTTCACCTTCAATGCTCGTTGAGACGACATCTTTTACCAATGTACTGAATGCAAAATAAATTAGAAGTCTTGTTCCAAGTATCCGTTGGCGACGAAGGACCAAATGTTTTTGACTGAATTGAATCTGTTTCTTTATTGACGATTTGGTGATACAAATATGTGGTTTACAATTTATTTTACTAACTATTTGACAAACGTATATACATGTGACTATAAACGACAATGAATTTTCAAAGAATGACAGAAAAATGTGTACCTATGCGCCTCTAGCTTACTTTTCGTTGACATAACTGCACAACCGGTTTTGTGCACAATTGGTAGAAGAACACAGCCTGATTCACTGACATCTGGGTACCTTGCTGAAAACTGGAAAATATTTGCCAGACACAGAAATAGAGTGACTCAGCTACATAGAAGAGCTAGGTTTCAGTTTGGAAACCAAGGCTTTAGAGAAGTGAAGTCAACTAAGGAATTTTGGAAAAAGGTGCAAAACTTTGGTGGGCTTAAAGGAAAGAAGGAGCCGGTTGAAATTGAACCCGACGTATTAAAGTTGCCCCAGCACAAGCGCAGACATTGGTAGAGGATATTCCGGATAGTGAAGAATCCCTCTTTTTAAATGTGTGTCGTTTGATGAAGCTTGGGGGTCTCTGCGTGACAATCTTTTTCTCTGGGCCGGCTTGTAGGCTGATGCATTTATATCTGTCCCGAAGAAAGCAGTGCGTTCAAATAAATAATAAATGTTCTAATTTTCTCCCAATTCACAGCGCTGTGCCTCAAGGCTCAGTATTTGGACCTATACTCATTGTTCTGTACATAGATGACCTTCACAGGGTGATGATGCACGTGATAGTAAACATCTTTGCGAATGATGTGCAGTTCCTGCTGGATTGTAAAAAGGAGGAATCCGTTTTGGGGGTACAGAGGTTAGGCGAAGATCTTACTTCCATCTCGTCGTGGGCTGTGGCGAATAAGCTAAGATTAAATTTGGGAAAGACCCAGGCCTTGGTCATTGGTAATACAGCAGCTAGCAGCTTTGTACCACAGATTCATGTTAATACGCAGGCGGGTGTCAGGGATTTCCATATACCCTTTTTAGAAACGGCTAGCAATCTGGGTGTATTTCATACAGAAACTCTTTCGTGGGTAAATCACGTAGCCATGATTCGGAGGACAATTTATTCTATCCTTCGGAATTCTTATCGTATAAAAGATCTTCTTCCCAAGGAAAATATGGTATAAGAATAAGTTATGAGTTTGCTTAAATTCAGTAGTCCGGTTCGTCTTCTCATTATGCAGTAGAGACCATACGTCCCACCTTGTTCCTCTTGTGCTTGGTTCGGACTTGGGCACTTTCCTTAAACTTGGAGCTGTTACAATGCTTTTTAACATTATTAAAAATAAGGTACCCCTCTGCCTCTTTGAAAAGCTTCAATTCAGCTCATAAAATAGATCGCGCTTTCTTATAATACCTCGCTTTTCGTCACTAGCAATGGAGAGATCTTTCTTTGTGAGAAGTATTAGAATCTGGAATGCTCTACCTAACCATCTAAAGACAGGTCGATCGGTGCCAGTCTTTAGGGCTGGCGCATTGAATCACTTGATGATGACATGAAATTTTATGAGATCGTTTTCTTAAACCGGTTGTTGCTGCTGCCGCCATAAAATCTAACAGACCTGAATGCAATTCGTTTTTTTGTTAACTCGTGATAAAGTATTGCGTTGCATTGGTGGAAATCAGATGGGAAATTGATAGGGAAATTAGCAATATAAACCATTTATACACTGTATACATAGTATTTACTTGTACAATTGATTTAAGGTTAATTGACCTTTTTTTTACAGCTTGAAAGAAATAAATAAATAAATAAAAAAATATTTTAAAAATTTAATATACTTATTTACAATAATTTAGTAATATAAACACTAAAAGTACTATATTCGGCCTGGCCGAATATTAGATACACCTAAAAGTTTTCAAAAATTTAATTTAACGAAATAGTTTTATTTATTTGGAATTTTCACGAAACTAGTTTAGCTTAGTTTCGTTTTAGTTTGTGTTTTCGTTTACGTTTTCAAACGATTTCCATTATAAGGCTGGTAATATATTATTTCTATCTTGGGCGGTTTTAGAAACACGTATAAAAGAAAACATCTTATGTATATGTTTACATATATTAATTGGATGAATACCCAGGATTTTTCTAAATAAAATACCTCCAAGGTTAATAAAAAGGTTGCGAAACGCGCAGGTCCTTTATCTTTTTTCGTTTAACAGGCATTGTTTGATGTCACTCTTTTGACGTCAAAAAGTATTCGTACTCGTATTGACAATTTTTTTCGAGGTGCCTGCACACTAGAGATGAGCGTTCCAGTGATTTTTTAACAACGGTGACAGCAGTGACTTCTCTGTCGCCGTGATTTTTACCAGTGACTTTAAGTCACCATGACTTTGATATGATGACCGTATATCTTATGTATATATATTAATTGGGGAATACCCGAAATTTTTCTAAATGAAATACCTTCAAGGTTAATAAAAAGGTTGCGCAACGCGCAGGTTCGTTATCTTTTTTCGTTTGACAGGCACGTCAAATGACGTCAAAAAGTATTCGTATTCACAATTTTTTTCGAGGTGCCGGCACACTAGAGATGAGCGTTCCAGTGATTTTTTAAGATCCTGGTCAGGAAACATAGCTGGAAAACAAACATCACTGAGAGGGTGAACAAGGCAATGGTAGTCTACACTTGCAGAAAGGCCATTGGAAACAGATGGCGCCTTAAATCAGTATAACGCACTGGTTATTCATGGCCGTAGTCAGTCCCATACTGCTGTACGGGGTGCCCATCTGGTGGCCAGCCCTCAAGAAGGCAACAAACTTCAAGCTGCTGGACAAAGTCCAAAGGTCAGCATGCTTGTGTATCAGAGGAGCTCTGAAGTCAACACCGACCGCGACTCTAGAAATATTATTGCATCTTCACCCAAAAGACATCATGGGAAGGTAAATGGCTAGATGTATGGCCGTAAGGCTGAATACCGTAATGATATCGACCAACAACAATGTTGGACATCAGAGAATTATGGACGATTTTCCATCCTCTTTCGAAAACCTTGACTACACCATACCAACCCTTCTTCCATCGAACAAATTTGGGTCGGAAATACCGGCCAGAGAGGAGTGGGACACTGCCAGGCAGCGAGGGTATACATTGGTATACCGACGGATCGAAAATGCATGGCAGGGTTGGTGGTGTGGTTTTCTGTTAACTTTTTGGAATTCAAGTAAATTTTCGTCTATCGGACTACTGCAGCATCTTCCAAGCGGAAGTGCTGGCAATCCGCGAGGTGCTGTCCTGGCTGAAGGACAATCAGACATACGATAGGGATATCTGTATTTGTTCAGACAGCCAGGCAGGCTCTAAATGAGATGGCAGAGCAGTTTACCAGTTTACCAAAACTGTGCTGGGTTTCAGGACACAGTAATATTCCAGGGAACTGCCGAGCGGATGAACTAGCCCGCCAGGGGACTGAACATAGATAACTCATGTATAAATATGCCGCTTGCTACCTGTAAGCAAACTATGAAATCATACGCCTTAAAAGAGGCTAATAAAATGTGGGAGGAACTGGTGGCATGCAAGATTGCGAGGCTCCTATGACCCACTTACCACCGAAAAAATTCAAATGACATCCTTTCGCTGAGCAGGGAGAACACTCGGCGGATGATAGGAGTCATAAGAGGTCACTGCTTCTTTGGGGCATACGCAAAGCGCACAAGGCTTTTCGCAAATGACTTTTGCAGGAGCTGCAGGAATGCATCTCCTGTGCAACTGTCCACCTCTGGGCCAAAAGAGGCAAATCCACATGGTAGCTTTTTTCTACAACAACCTCTGCGAAATGATACCCCTGAACATAGGGGTTCTGAGTCGATATATACATAGCTCGGGGTGGCTGAGCTAATCGTTTTTGAGTTATGACAACAAAATTTTTATCCGTGTATTCATTATCCATTAATATGCCAAATACGTGATCCGCTGCACTTTTAGGTTACACAGGTAAAAGAGGGTCTTAAATAGTTATATTGTTAAATATAAAAACTTCCTGAAAAAACTTTATATAAGAACTTATTTTCCAATAAAACATTATAACAGCAAAACTGGGCGCGGTCCGCCCGCTTTTACACTACTTATAGCTCATGAAAACAAATTTATTACCACGGAAATAAAGTTTAAATATGAACAAAATGATAAAACTACTAACCTATATTTTGTTTTGAAAACAAGTAACGACCACGCCTACTATTTATACAGTTGCGTAGCTAGGACTCACGGAGCCCAGGGGTTAATCACCTTGCCACCCTAAAAATTCCTGCAATTCAATAAATCAATACTTGTTTCCAAAAATGCCGACCCCGAAATTGTGGCGCCCGGGCCGGACCGCCACTGTATTTATACCCGTCTGTAATTAAAAGTGATTATAAGATAGTTTATAACCACATTTTTCCTCTAGTTTCAGTTTGTATTTCACTCTATAATGTTATTGTTCTGCAATAGAAAATCTAAATAAAATAAAAATCTAAATAAATAAAACTTTTTCGATCAATTAAATTTTGTCAAATCTTTTAGGTGTAGGATATCTAAGATTTGGCCAGGTCAAATATTTCTTTTTAAGTAAATTGCTTTGAAAACGAGATACAAATGAATATGGTAAATTTATTATAGTTTTTTAACTTTTAATTTACACAATCAGGTTATGCTACACGTAAAAGACTGAACCATAAGAGAATTCCAGCAGTAATCTCACAAGTGGCATCAGAACAACTGGAAAATTCCATCGAGGACGAAGACAAGGAAAATGCAATTGCTGAATTCGGCATTATTGACGATAAACGTAAAAATATTGGGATTGAGTTAAGAGAGTCTTGTATAGTTTAAGAGATATACTCTTGGAATTTTCAAATTTCAAAGGGAATAACATACGAGACCGACAAAACATGGAGTTACCGTATAAAACTACAACAACAAAATCTGAGGCCCAGTTTTTCAGTGCTCGTTTAAACGGCGTTTAAACGGAGATTAGTTAAACGCCAAACAAAAGTTAACTGAGATTTGAGTTTTACAGTGCGAGTTTAACTTATCTACGTTAAACGTATCTTTTCTATATTTCATACAGAAGTTATCTAAATTCAATGAATATTTAGCGTATACCTAAACCTTTTTTGGCAGCACTTGACAATATTTTCATTTTTACAAAGAGAACAGCTGTTCTGGTGCAAATAAACAAAATTATTAGCATAGTTTTGAACAAAGGTAAATGTCTGTACTCGAAGAAACAGCTGTTTCTTTATCTATTAAAAAGATAAATTTACCGGAGTTTAACTGAGCAATATCGGCCGGTTAACCTCCGTTTAAACGAGCACTGAAAAACACAATGTGTCGTTTAAACGAAGGTTAACTGAGAAACGACGATAACTGAGCACTGAAAAACTGGGCCTGAGTGTTCGAGTAACATAACGATAAACTCTTTTTCCGTTTTACAAGCGTTTTGTTTTGTGCTTTTCGTAATTTTTCGGTGTTTTGACAGACGGAGGATAACAGTTGTTTTTGTTTATAAGGCTGTGCTGTTGTTGTGCAATATTTTAATAATTTTTCTAAGGAATTTGTAAAAATGTTAAGTTTTGGTGGAGGATCATAGAGAAAGCTGGTGTCAACAATCTGGCATTTATATGCTGATATTATTTGTGGATTTTATTGTGGAAATTATTTGTGAATTATTGCGTGTACATCTTCAAACAGAACTGTAACTGCAGCCACCATCCTTTTTCAAAATAACATCACTTTTCATAAAATCATTCATCTGTTGATTACTTTAATGCCCTTATAAACGATGCTCTTTTTCCGTTTATCTTTACTGATATAATACATACATACTTCATTTTGTTTGAAGAAATAGTTTCCGAATGTATGGTAGTCAGAATACAAATTATAAGAACGCACAATTATAAAACGCTAGCCTTTTTGCTACCGCCTGGTTTAAGAATTTTTTCTCTGGAAATTTCATTATTTTCCGTCGCATAACAAACTCTGCAAAGCATGTGAAAATACCAACAACAAAAGTTTTTTGCGCGTGGTGCATTTCATTCGTCATATTTTATCCTCTGTCTGTCAAAACAATGAAAAATTACGAAAAGCACAAAACAAAACGCGGAAAATGAAGAAAGAGTTTATCGTTTCTAAGAGCATAAGGATTCAAAAACTTTTAATGTAAATAGGCCTAAATCTGTGAAAGTAACACTGTAGATATTACCTATCTATCTAAAGCAGTGCTGGCCACGCCATAGGCACGTCCCAGCAAAAATCGAGCTTCCTTTGGAATCGAGAGCGGAATCCAGAGAGACGCTGGCAATCGATTCCTTTCTAGATTCTAGAACCCATTCTTTTTACATAGGCATGTCATTGGAGGTAGTGCATTACAATTAAGATATTTGGATTAGATTCTATAATGGCTTCCATTCATCGATTATATAACTACTTCTAGAAGAATTAAAAATAAATAAAATAAAGTTATTCGGTACATTTTTGTACATTTCGATACACATACACACACCATTCTACATATTTTATTTATTTACAAATTTATTTATTCGAAACTAGCAACTTCAACTTATATTAGAACATCCATGCTCAGCGGGATTTGAACCACGTCCTCAAGATTGTAAGGCAAACACTTTATCTTCTGCGCCACCGCGGACGTATTTATCGCGCATAAAATCTTTGCTTTGAATAAAAATATGCGTCTTTTTTTTATATTTTATATTTTATATCCATTTTGCCATAAAAATATGCGTCTTATTTTTATATTTTTCAATTTTTCCATTTGTCTCTGCATTCTTTATAAGAAAGAAAGAGAAAGCTTATGAGAGCTTCTTATTGCATTCTGTGGAATCCATAGAAGAATATGAAGAATAGCCATTAGCATTTTGGTAATGCATTATGGAATCAGTGATGAAACTAAGCCATTCCGAAATGATGAAAAATTTTTGCTGGGGTGTGCTAATTTTTTCTCTCGGCTATTCACATGTACACGATAAAAGTCGTCGGGTTTTCACACCGACACTAGCGATCGTTCGTATCAAGTGAGTCAGTCGACGTGCAGCAGAGATAATGAGATAGGACACTTCGAATTCGCCGCTTCAAAAATCGGTTTGATGTCTATTTTTTATAATCTGTTGAATTCATGTACACTATACGTGAGAGCTACCATATTGTTGTTATTGTTTTCTGTCTTTCAGCATGTTGAAAAAAACAGCTGTTTCATGTTTCACCACGAGCTCATTTAGTTTATACATTTATTTATTTAAACATTATTGTTTGCGAAAGTTTGGAGCTTATATTAAAGCAATATAAGCTGATAAAGCAATATAAGATATCTGGAATGGATATTATTTGAGGCCTATAATGCACAAACCTAGGGTATGGTAAGACTAAGGGCCAGATTTTCAATGAACGATCGACGTGATTCTCCGTGACTTTGCTTTGTTATTATTACGAAAATAACAACAAACACATAGCAGAGATATCGACAACGAGAAAATAACAAAGCAGAGTCACGGAGAATCACGTCGATCGTTCATTGAAAATCTGGCCCTAAGTGTAAATTTAATAAAAACACAAATAAGTTAAATCATTTCATGCAGATTTACCAGGAGAAACAGAAATGGTAAAACTACTGCAGATGATTCATAATTATTGCTGCAGGATCAGCACAAAGTAATGCAAGACAATGTGGAACGTTTCCAATCACGTGTCGGCTTTTGGAATAATGTTTTTGGGCTAGATAGCTTGAAAAATGAGGTTGGTGTCTATAAATTACATACAGTGAAATAAGATGAGTTTTTATACTTTTTTAATCGCAGGTCCACCTTGCTACAGCTACTGATTATGTAGTTTTGTGCTTGAATTAAGCACGCACAATGGAAAGTTGTTGCAACAAAATCAAAATACTTGCAAAGTGCAATTGTTGAATGTATCTCACATTAATGACTTAGAGAAGCAAGTCAATTAGTGGAACATAAGAAGCATCATAGTCAGAATGTACCGGCGACGCTGAACTCGGAAATTTCTTCACTTCGCGTGGCATTGCATATGGATGAACTGCGGGCACAATTAAAAGAGAAGGAATCGGAAATAGCTGCAATTGCTAATTCCTGCTAGACTTGACTTTACCTACTTTTTTAACAGACTCTTACAGCTGCAATCAGTGATTCATTCCAAGGATAAGATTATCAAAGAGGAACGTGATGAACGGATCAGACAAATGGAGAAAAAGCAACAGGATGTTGCTAAAGTGCCATCCGTGTTGCTTGCTAGCGATTTAAGTAAATTTGAGAATATTCATGCAAATCTGTAATTTCAATTTTCTTGTAATGTATAAAAATGGTATTTTTTCTTATTCTTTTTGTAATGCATATACATATATGTACATATACAAATATATTGGTAATATGTTGTAACGAAGAGAAAATTAAAATAAATTATGTAAATGTACACAATGCAATTTCTATATTACTTATTATGGAAAAATCAGGATGAGTGAAATAGAAAAACGCAGTGCTGTACGCATCTGCGCTTTCCACCCATTAGAGAAGAACATGTTATAAGATGCTTATTTTCTTCTTGATTTTCATTAATCAAAAACAAACATAAATCATTTATCTTAAAGAATTATATTATATAAAATAAAATAAAATTACATTTCACAACGATCAACTTCTGATTGGTTTTATGAAATTAATTTTTCACCATATGTAAACAAAGGTGGTGAAGTTTCTCAAATATACAAGCAGTAGGTGTTCAAAGGGAATTTAAGTCCCCCAATTGATACAACAATAGATAATTTTCAAATATATTGGAAAATAAATGAAAATATATAAATGCGACCATTCTGGAGTTACTAATCTTAATTTATTTTGTGAAAATTCGAACAACTTTGCACTGACAACCAAAT
>OX451347.1:15026036-15116036 GCA_949629155.1 Myopa testacea
AGCAGAACGAAGCTAGAAAAAGCAAAATTTCATTCAAAAGCCATAAAATGTAAAATTGAAAGCAATTCTGTTTGTTCGGCGGACGGATGTCTGTACATGTTTTGTTATTGTGAAAGAACAAAATGAAGACGAATTGCACCGTTCTTCTCATCGCCCGCTGTACGTAACAAATTGATCGATTCTTTCTTTCACACTTTATCTGGCAACCGGGTGCTCGATGAATCAACTCTTCTTACGCACATTCACATACGAAGTCATACAGAATTCAACAACCTTATAAGCATCAAACATTATCAAACGTAGTTCGAGTCCAACCAATCGGTATGTCCCTGATCGATGTCGCTAATGTTGAAAATTTCTCTGCGTTGAATTCGCCTTTGTAATCTCTTCATGATACATACTCGTTGGTGCATGTGATACTGCGGCGAAGTACACTTCGTGCGGCGAAGTACACATGAGAGGACAAAGCACACGATTTTGTGCGGCGAAGTACACATGAGAGGACAACGCACACGTTTTTTTGTCATAGGTTTAGTGAAATTTCAGCAAAATGCATATGTATTGAAACAGCGAATTCGAAGTGTCCTATCTCATTATCTCTGATGTGCACTATACGTGAGAGCTACCATATTGTTGTTCTTGTTTTCTGTCTTTCAGTATGTTGAAAAAATCAGCTGTTTCATGATTCACCACGGGTTCGTTTAGTTATGAAATCAGCTTGGCTAGACGCAGTATCATTTAAACGGTTTCACTACTGGTATGTGGATACCATCGGTGGCTACACACTATGGTTTCTCATTTGGTTTCAAAAGTCGTAAACATGTGACAAAGAATATACAATATATAGAAGGCGCATCTCATACGAATTTTTGAACAGCAAAATTTGTGCTGTGGACGTAGCCGTACGTCCATGTTGCGCAACATTGAGTAGTTTTTTGTGTTGTGTTTGTTTTGTTTGTTTGATAACTTCGCGGCAATTTCGTGTTATTTGCTTCTCATTGTCATTGTTTTGTTTTTGTATAAATACAAATCGGGTTCGCTTGTATTCCTTCATAAATGATTATGCGTAAGAAGAGCTGAGCGATGGAATCTTGTAAGTCAAAGGAGGTGAGAATGAAATGATGAAATTGTGGGTAAAAGCAGGGGTTGAGGGAAGAAGGGAATTTGACTTCTTTTTGGTTCCGGAATTCAGGTGCTTACGTCTGTCGGTTTTTTGATTTGGACTTTTTTTCGCTTAAGTAAGGGAAGTTAAGTTATTAAGCAAAGCAATTTTGGTTTTTGTAACACTTTGCCGGCTTAATAAACTGTTTAGTATTTTAAATTAGGTTTATTATTAAATTAGGTTATTGTTAATTGTTATTTTTTATGTACATATAAAATTATAATATAATTGTTGTACCAATATTTCGTTTTATTGATAATGCTTCCTTAATAGAACTAAAATCATAAATTTTAAAAATTTTAGTCCTTAATTTAATTTTAATAATGGTTTTGGACACTACAATAACAAGGTAAATTCATACACGGTCAGACAGAAGCACTTCAGTTGTTACTACAAAATAACAAGCACAAAGTCGATCTTCCGATTCCTTCATACTCATAAAAAATAGAATTCCTACATAATATAAATATTTTCTCTGAAATATCTCCATTCTTTAATTTTTTATTTTTGCTTTCATTAACTTTTTATTTTTACTCGTATAAGTTATTAAATATATTGATATGCCGACTAAAGTCTTGTTCTTCTTAAATCTTCTGCCTATACGAATTCTTCAAGAGCACGCTATGCTCGGAACGTAGATCGTGCCAGCGCTTTACATAGCTTGGACATCGAATAAGAAGCAGAACAAAGCTACGAAAAGCAAAATTTCTTTCAAAAACCTTAAAATGCAAAATTTAAAACAAATCCAGACGAATCGCACCGTTCTTCTCATCGCCCGTTGTACTCCACAAATTGATCGATTCTTTCTTTCACACTTTACTTGGCATGCGAGTGGCTGGATCGATCTCTTCGTACGCATATTCGCTTGAATTGTTAGTGCAAAATAACAAAAGCAAAGTCGATCTTCCGCTCCCTTCATACTCATTAAAAAGATCTTCCGTACCCATCACTCATTAGGAGATCATTCAATTTTGCTTTGTTACGAGCGCTGAGAAGACCGCTGAGTTGGGCTTTATAACAACAACTATCAAGGAGTTCTGGGCATACAGAAGCATTTTGTTGTTGTACACTTTTTTGTTACTTTTCTACTAGAACAAAAACAAAGTTGAAGTGCTTCCGAAAGCGAAGCAAAAGTTACCAACAATTTATCAATCATAATATGGTGAAAATTATGTTTCACTGTAAATATTGGACCACATTCACCATGCTGCGCTGCCTTCGATAGCGGCAGAGTGGTGTGTATTTTTGTGTAATAATGGCACATGAAATCTTGTTCTTCTTTGAGTCATAATATCTCTTTACTATTTATACTCTTTGCTTCGCGAGTAGTGAAGCTGTTTTCACTCATTTGCTTACACCCGCTGCCTGCGACCGACCGCATCTGTTTTGAAAAATTTGAAATTTTGAGTCATGCGTCTTCTATATTACTACATATTCTTTGCATGTGATGCCAAAGTTTGTGTGAAATTTACTGAATATCTAAATGTTGGCCAGAGTGAGAGAAAATATGAACACGCGTTCGGCAAACGCGTTCGGCTCTTTTTTCGTTTGACAACTGCTTTCTTGTGTGCATGCAAAGAAACTGAGAAGCAGGGTCTATGTTCAAAAATTCTCGACACTCGATACCAGAGTATAGACTTTTCTCTTTCTTCCTTATCTCTCTCTCCAACGAACTGAGTGAAACCGCTTTTAAAAGATACTGCGTATAGCCAAGGCCATTGGCTTTTAAAATATAAATTTCACCATATATAAACAAAGGTGGTGAAGTTTCCTAAACCTAAAATGGTAGGTGCGAACGGATGTTTGACCCCCCAAGTGCATCAAAGATGTATAACAATACTTCATTTGCAAAAATGTTAGAGAATAAATGAAAAAATATAAATGCGACCATTCTGGATTTATTAATCGTAATTTTTTTTGTCAATAGGCGAACAACTTCGTATTTGCAACAAAACATCAGCACAGCGACTACTTTATACCAAAGTAAAAATGAGAAATAAACAACCAATACTTGGTAAAATATGGACGCATATATTAATTACCATTATACGGAACGGGGAGTTATGTTTTATATATATTTTACACATATAAAAAGGATAATATTTTTATTTATTTGTTTTGACGTTTCATAAACGAATCCCCGAAAAACAGATTTTGCATGCGTGCATGCAATCAATTTATTTTCGGCGAAGTACAAATTTTTTGCACCGAAGTACAAGTTTTTCACAGCGAAGTACAAGTTTTTTGCACAAAATCACAATTTTTTATCGTAGTGTTAGTGAAAATGCCATTGTGTTTGTGTGAATTCGAAGTGTCCTATCTCATTATCTCTGTTAGCCAGAGATAACGAGATTGGAAACTTAGAACAAAACAGCTGTTCAAAAAAACAGCCGCGTGTTGTTTCTATAAATTTTCTATGCAAACTCACCCGCCAAAAGGGTAAACAAACTTTGTTTATCAACAAACTTTGTTTATCCTTTTGGCGGGTGAGTTTCGAAGACTCGACTGAAAACGGTGAGTTTCAATACAAGTGTTACAAAAACAAATCTAATTGAACGGTTGCATGTCGAAAATGTAAAAATGTGCCATATCGTTGCTAGTAGAAAAGTGGTTTTAATCTCTGTTTCCCGCTTTTTAAGCTGTTATTCACAAATATTTATTAATATTGTTTTAAAACGTCGTATTACAGAACTTGTGCCTGCGGATGTAAAGCAAATGGACATTTTTATGCTTTTGCATATACATATAGTAAAATGTGCTGTACTATAAGCACATATATATATATGCGTAAGAAGAGATCGATCCAACACTCGTAGGCCAGATAAAGTGCGAAAGAAAGAATCGATCAATTTCTGGTGTACAGCGAGCGATGAGGAGAACGGTGCGATTTGTCTTCGTTTGCTTCTCTTACAATAACAAAGCATGTGCAGCCGTCCGTCCGTATGGAATCGTTTTAAATTTTGCATTTTATGGTTTTTGAAAGAATTTTTGCTTTCGTAGCTTTGTTCTGCTTCTTATTCGATGTCCAAGCTATGTAAAGCGCTGGCACGATCTACGTTCCGAGCATAGCGTGCTCTTGAAGAATTCGTATAGGCAGAAGATTTAAGAAGAAGAAGACTTTAGTCGGCATATCTGTATATTTAATAACTTATCCGAGTAAAAATAAAAAGTTAATGGAAGCAAAAATAAAAAATGAAAGAATGGAAATATTTCAGAGAAAATATTTATATTATGTAGCAATTCGAACACATTTTTTATGAGTATGAAGGAATCGGAAGATCGACTTTTATTTGTTATTTTGTACTAACAACTGTAGTGCTGCTGTCTGACCGTCTATGTATTTTCCAGTAGTTATTGTAGTGTCCAAAACTAAAATTAAATTAAGGACTAAACTTTTTAATATGTTACAAAAAAACAAAATTCCTTTAATAAACGAAAAATAATAGCGGGAAAAAAAATCCAAACTTGATAGACTTATAGACGTAAGCACCTGTTTTTTTTATTGTAAAGGAACCAAAAAAAAGTCAAATTCCCTTGTTCCCTCAACCCCTGCTTTCAAGAAGAAATCGATCAACGGATTCATTCTCATCTCCTTTGACATACAAGACTCCATCGCTCAACTCTTCTTACGCATAATCATTTATGAAGGAATACAAGCAAATCCGAGTTGTATTTATACAAAAACAAAGCAATGGCAATGAGAAGCAAATAACACGCAAGAGAGCGAAGCATTCAGAAATGTATCAACGATCCAGTAGTGGATAGGAAACAAATGCTCAGAGCAGCAGTGGAAACACATGAGCATTGGCAATAGCAAAAGAGAAGAGCGCGAAACACTCAGAAATGAGTGAAAACTCGATCCAGTACTGGATCGACCATGGAAAATATTTTTGTTCAAGATTCGCCCTCTTGTTATTCTTTCTCTATGATTACACTTAAGAGACTTAGATTAGCTTCTATAATGGCTTCCATTCATCGATTATATAACTACTTCTAGAAGAATTAAAAATAAATAAAATAAACTTATTCGGTACATTTTTGTACATTTCGATACACATTTGTGTACCATTTCTATATATTTTATTTATTTACTAATTTATTCATTTGAAAGTAGCAACTTCAACTCATATTAAACATCCATGCTCAGCGGGATTTGAACCACGTCCTCAAGATTGTAAGGCAAACACTTTATCTTCTGCGCCACCGCGGACGTATGTGTCTGGTATAAAATCTTTGAATTGAATAAAAATATGCGTCTTATTTTTATATTTTTCCATTTTTCCATAAAAATATGCGTCTTATTTTAATATTTTTCCATTTTTCCATTTGTCTCTACATTCTTTATAAGAAAGAAAGAGAAGGCTTATGAGAGCTTCTTATTGCATTCTGTGGAATCCATAGAAGAATATGAAGAATCGCCATTAGCATTTTGGTAATGCATTATGGAATCAGTGATGAAACAAAGCCATTCCGAAATGTTGAAAAATTTTTGCTGGGTTATGCCAGTGGTGCGCAAACGAACACTATCACCAAAGAATATGTAGTAATATAGAAGACGCATGACTCAAATTTTGAAATTTTTCAAATCAGATGCGGTCGGTCGCAGGCAGCGGGTGTAAGCAAATGAGTGAAAACAGCTTCACTACTCGCGAAGTTACTCTCTTTACCATGCTTCGGTCTTCTCAGCGCTGATAACAAAGCAAAATTGAATGATCTCCTAATGAGTGATGGGTACGGAAGATCTTCTTAATGAGTATGAAGGGAGCGGAAGACCGACTTTGCTTCTGTTATTTTGCACTAACAATGCAAGCGAATATGCGTAAGAAGAGATCGATCCAGCCACTCGTATGGCAAGTAAAGCGTGAAAGAAAGAATCGATCAATTCGTGGAGTACAGCGGGCAATGAGAAGAACGGTGAGATTTGTCTTCTTTTGCTTGTCTTACAATAACAAACCATGTGCAGCCGTCCGTCCGCCTGAAATCGTTTTAAATTTTGCATTTTAAGGTTTTTGAAAGAAATCTTGCTTTTCGTAGCTTTGTTCTGCTTCTTATTCGATGCCCAAGCTATGTAAAGCGCTGGCACGATCTACGTTCCGAGCATAGCGTGCTGTTGAAGAATTTGTTTTTGGACAGAAGATCTATTTAGTCGGCATATCAACAAATTGAATACGTTATACGAGTAAAAATAAAAAGTTAATGGAAGCAAAAATAAAAAATGAAAGAATGGAAATATTTCAGAGAAAATATTTATATTATGTAGGAATTCGATTTTTTATGAGTATGAACGAATCGGAAGATCGACTTTGTGCTTGTTATTTTACTATTTTACAGCTAGTAACAACTGAAGTGCTTCTGTCTGACCGTCTATAAATTTACCATGTTATTGTAGTGTCCAAAACCATTATTAAAATTAAATTAAAGACTAAAATTTTTAAAATTTATGATTTTAGTTCTATTAAGGAAGCATTGTCAATAAAACGAAATATTGGTACAACAATTATTTTATAATTTTATACATATAAAATAACAATTAACAATAACCTAATTTAATAATAAACCTAATTTAAAATACTAAACAGTTTATTAAGCCTGCAATATGTTACAAAAACAAAATTCCTTTACTTAATAACTTAACTTCCCTTACTTAAGCGAAAAAAAATCCAAATAAAAAAACCGACAGACGTAAGCACCTGAATTGTTATTGCAAAGGAACCAAAAAGAAGTAAAATTCCCTTCCTCCCTCATCCGCTGCTTTTATCAACAATTTCATCGTTTCATTCTCAACTCCTTTGACATACAAGATTCAATCGCTCAACTCTTCTTACGCATAATCATTTATGAATGAAAATAAGCAAATCCGATTTGTGTTTCTACAAAAACAAATCAATGGCAATGAGAAGCAAATAACACGAAATTGCCGCGAAGTTATCAAACAATGAGAAGAGAATAGAGAGAATGCTTAGCAACACAAAAAACTACTCAATGTTGCGCAACATGGACGTACGGCTACGTCCACAGCACAAATTTTGCTGTTCAAAAATTCGTATGAGATGCGCCTTCTATATATTGTATATTCTTTAGGTAGGTCAGAAATCCATTGGGAATTCTAGATGACAAATTACACAATGGACTTAACGGGGGAACCCCGATTTGAAAAAACCCGGCCCACGGGGCACGTTTCTAAAACACACATCCACCTAGAAAAAAGCAGACAAAAGAAAAGGCAACACTACACGAACATAATATTATACAGTAATCACACAACATCAACATAACAAGCATTCAAGTAACACATTTATCATGCATGCAACGTTAATTAAGGCTTATCTCCCTCTCCAGTCTCGTAAGTTTTATATCTCCCTCGCGTATAGGGTCCACATGCACGCAAAAAATGTAGATTCAGAACCGGGACATAAAAAACCTAGCCTGAGTAGGTTCCCGCACTTAGCTGAGCACCACTGATGTCCACTGGGCAAAGAGTGCTCACACCTGCGGGAGGGCATCCTCGTGCTCCTATAGGTAGCCAAAACCAAAGCGACTACGTTAGGTCATATGCTCAACGAGGTGATACGTTTACTATTACATGTACCTTTTTCCGGGGCCAAGCATTATGTCTCGACCTGGTTGGTGACGAAGGCCATGCATAACGCGAATCACTTCGGGGGGCGGGCTGAACGTCCGAACACGGCAAGGCGCCTCATGGGGCGAAGGGGACTGCGTCCTCGGGGGAGGACTGGTGCCAAAAAATGGTCATTACAATAATTTTTCAACCAAAACAGGGCCCCCCCTTGCCATATGGGATGCCATGCACGCCCAAAAAAAGGGGGTACCACACCAAAATCGGGGCCAGTCCACTCCTGTTGTTACATATTTAAGACAGTCGACCTATATAATAATACAATTTCATAGTATGAGTATATAACACTAGGACAACACACACAAAACACAACTAACAAATATCTCGTTTTCATCTCTTCCATCCTTTTTCCTCTGCTTCTTCTCTAACCAGCAGCCTAGGTTATATGATGACCAGGGTCCCTGCTTCGGCTAAGGCCACGAATGAGGGCAGTCAGGTATACCCAACGGTCATCCGATCTAGAATCTTTCATAACTAAGTTTCAATCCTAAAAACTCCCTAGTAGTGTAGAATAGAAAAACACTTTAAACACACACACACAAAAAACGCCAACCCATTCACACTACACCCCCCTCCCCATAATCCACACCAAAATAAAAATCACGAACAAATAATTAACAAAAAGATAACAACAATGGAACTAAAGATAAAAATAAAGATAACAATGAAACTAATAATAAAAAATAAAAATAATAATAAAAATAATAATTATTTAGTAAGTGACCCTTTTAATTGCTAAAGAAGCCCCCAGAACTGCCATTTTTCAGGGTTTGGTATCGACCCTCCCCTATATAAAAAATACGCATCACCCATATTTATGGGTAAACAATAGGAGGTGAACACATCAGTTAGTATGTGTTCAACTCTCGTCGCGTGTGGTCGCTGCCTCCTGAGGAATGGTAAGTGGTTTTTCGATTTTTCCTCCCTAATTATATGTATTATATTATATTTAATGAATCTTTATATTCTATGTATTTATTATAATTAATATTGTTATTATTTAATCTTTTAAAATTTGGGATTTTTAATTCAATTAATGTAATACCCTTAATGTAATTATAGGTTTCAACTCAAAGATTTAAATTTTAACTTTAGGGATTTAAGTTCTTTAAATTTTACTATTTTCCCCTCCCCATCCTAACAATTGCTAAAAAGCCCCCAGAATTGCCATTTTTCAGGTTTTGAGTTTGACCCTCCCCTATATGAAAAAATTTTGCATCACCCATATTTATGGGTATGCAATAGAGGTGAACACATCAGTTAGTATGTGTTCAACTCTCGTCGCGTGTGGTCGCAGTCTTCCTGAGGAATGGTAAGTGGTTTTTAATTTTTTCGCCTATTAATTTATATTATATTATATCATTATCATTTTAAAGATTAAAATTTTAAGTTTAGGGGTTTAAGTTCCTTTAAATTTTATAATTTTCCCCTCCCCATCCTAATAATTGCTTAAAAACCTCCAGAACTGCCATTTTTCAGGTTTTGAGTTTGACCCTCCCCTATATGGAAAAATTTTGCATCACCCATATTTATGGGTATGCAATAGAGGTGAACACATCAGTTAGTATGTGTTCAACTCTCGTCGCGTGTGGTCGCTGTCTTCCTGAGGAATGGTAAGTGGTTTTTAATTTTTTCGCCTATTAATTTATATTATATTATATCATTATCATTTTAAAGATTTAAATTTTAAGTTTAGGGGTTTAAGTTCCTTTAAATTTTATAATTTTCCCCTCCCCATCCTAATAATTGCCTAAAAACCTCCAGAACTGCCATTTTTCAGGGTTGAGTTTGACCCTCCCCTATATGGAAAAATTTTGCATCACCCATATTTATGGGTATGCAATAGAGGTGAACACATCAGTTAGTATGTGTTCAACTCTCGTCGCGTGTGGTCGCTGTCTTCCTGAGGAATGGTAAGTGGTTTTTAATTTTTCGCCTATTAATTTATATTATATTATATCATTATATATTATATTAAATTATTATCATCTAGCAATTAATATATTATTATCATCTAATGATTATTGTATTAATTAATTATTATTTAATATAATACTCATTAATGTCTGTCGCCTTTTGAGGCAATTTTAAAGAATTAATTGTCTCCTTTAGCCATTATTGGCCATTTTCTGAGTATGTATAGGTGATTGCACACATACTAGTTATGTTTGCAAGCGCTTATATATGCAAAAAGCCCACTGATGAGTCCCTTTCAGGCCAGGGACGAAAAACGTTTCTGGGCGTGCCTGTATCGTAGTTTTAGGCAAAAAGACCTACTTATAATTGCTATGGGAGGGTCTTTTATTGACACTTCTATAACAATTTTTGCTTGTTTCTCGGTTTTTGTTTGTTTTTGTGTTTTTTGTGTCAATGTTTTTCATTTTTGTTTTGTTTTTAAATTCTCAACATATTCTTATATATATCGTATACCTTATGTATACCTTATTTTTATATATATTTTTATATATATTTATATAACTATTGGGAAATAGTGCTAGGCTAGCAGCTTTAGAAAAATTTTTGAAGTGGGGTAATTCATTAGTTAGTGTATTGTGTAGTTTCACCGCAGTAGAGTATTGAGTAGTTTCACCGCACAATAACAATAATAGTAATGATGACAACAATAACATACAATATATGATAATAATAATTTATTTAATTAAACTAAAAATAATAACAATAATAGTAATGATAATAAACACAATAATAATAATGACAATAATAATAATCCCACCACAACATACACAAAAAACAGGGCAATGGGACGATCGGTTCACCTCACGAACCAAACACAATACGAACATAAACGAGTCATCACTTTTTACCACAACAAACTTACTTTTCACAAAGCTGTAAGTAGTTAGATTTCGGTACAGACAATCATGAGTGCGGGGGAGAGGAGAAGGCTGCTCACCTGCCAACCGACACAATAATTGATTTTCAGCTCTGCACATTAGGGTCCATCTACGCCAGTGTGTAACTAATATATACGTGTCCTGACATTCGTCCAGTTCTTATGCATCTAATTTCGCATTAATATCACTAATTTAACACAAGCAGACATTCTGCACCTTCCATACTCTTCCAGTTTTTATGCATCTAACTTCGCATTAATATTCTCAATAAAAAAACATTTGCAGATATTCTGCACCAAAAAAGGAAAATATTTTCCATCAATGGCGTTACACACAACAGATAGGGACAAAAACATATGTAATCATAACATTTGATGCAAAAATTTTGGCTGTCTCACGATCATCAAACAAACACATGCATACAGAACTCGAAGCAGGGTCTGAAAATTTTTCTTATCTCTTGTGCTTTTATTCCTGTTTTACTATGCACAGCAGCCGCAAGGGCTTCGCGGAAGCGAACATACATGCAGGTAGCAAGAAAAAATGTATTGAAAAGCCGTCGGCTTCTTTACTGTTTGTCAAACCAATTGTAATAATTAAATTAATTCGGTTTTTTATTTTTAGTTTAGAAATAGGTTTTTAGGTTTTCTTTGAAATTTACTGTTATTGTTATTGTTTTCTTTTATTATCCATTGTAGCTCTAGCAATTTATTTTTGAAATGTAAAATAGCCTGTACTCCTATTTAAAAAAAAACTGACCCAAACTATTTACCCATAACCAACGAATTTTCTTGGAAATATAGAAGAAAGGATGAAACGTTTTTTAGGATTATAAATAAAAAACAAAATACAAAAAAGGTCGCCATGCTCTTGCTGTCTTTCTACTTTTTATATATCCTAACCCTTTCGCCGTTGTTCATTTTTACAACTTGGAAATACCTGTAAAAAAGGAGGCTGGCGAAAAGGTAGAAAACAGCTGAAGGTCATTACAAGAAATAATGGAAAATACAATTAAAAAAGTTCGAAGAATGCGATCTCATAAATGGTAGATTCCATAAATGCAGGCATAACAGACGGTGCGTCAACGACAACATTGCTGCTGCTACTGACACGTCAAATCAATCACTCCGTATAGTGCTTTCGATGAAACATAGAGAAAGAATAACAAGAGGCCGAATCAGCCAAATGTACTCAACGGCGACATGGAAGCGGTCGGTCCGCAAGGGAAACGAAGAAGCGCAATGAGTGCGAAATGAATCAACACGCAGAGAGCAAGCAATTTCAGTTTCTCAAATTTTTGCTTTGTGTCATGTAAGCGAATATGCGTAAGAAGAGATCGATCCAACACTCGTATGCCAAGTAAAGTGCGAAAGAAAGAATCGATCAATTTCTGGTGTACAGCGGGCGATGAGGAGAACGATGCGATTCGTCTTCTTTTGCTTCTCTTACAATAACAAACCATGTGCAGCCGTCCGTCTGGAATCGTTTTAAATTTTGCATTTTATGGTTTTTGAAAGAATTTTTGCTTTCGTAGCTTTGTTCTGCTTCTTATTCGATGTCCAAGCTATGTAAAGCGCTGGCACGATCTACGTTCCGAGCATAGCGTGCTCTTGAAGAATTCGTATAGGCAGAAGATTTAAGAAGAAGAATACTTAGTCGGCGTATATCACGTTTAATACCTTATTCGAATAAAAATAAAAAGTTAATGGAAGCAAAAATAAAAAATGAAAGAATGGAAATATTTCAGAGAAAATATTTATATTATGTAGCAATTCGAACACATTTTTTATGAGTACGAAGGAATCGGAAGATCGACTTTTATTTGTTATTTTGTACTAACAACTGTAGTGCTGCTGTCTGACCGTATATGTATGTATTTTCCTGTAGTTATTGTAGTGTCCAAAACTATTATTAAAATTAAATTAAGGACTAAACTTTTTAATATGTTACAAAAAAACAAAATTCCTTTAATAAACGAAAAATAATAGCGGGAAAAAAATCCAAACTTGATAGACTTATAGACGTAAGCACCTGTTTTTTTTTATTGTAAAGGAACCAAAAAAAAGTCAAATTCCCTTGTTCCCTCAACCCCTGCTTTCAAGAAGAAATCGATCAACCGATTCATTCTCATCTCCTTTGACATACAAGACTCCATCGCTCAACTCTTCTTACGCATAATCATTTATGAAGGAATACAAGCGAACCCGATTTGTATTTATACAAAAACAAAGCAATGGCAATGAGAAGCAAATAACACACAAGAGAGCGAAGCATTCAGAAATGTATCAACGATCCAGTAGTGGATAGGAAACAAATGCTCAGAGCAGCAGTGGAAACACATTAGCATTGGCAATAGCAAAAGAGAAGAGCGCGAAACACTCTCTGAGTGAGAAATGAGTGAAAACTCGATCCAGTACTGGATCGACCATGGAAAATATTTTTGTTCAAGATTCGCCCTCTTGTTATTCTTTCTCTATGGATGAAATGAAAGCGCTTACAAACATACTCAACCGCTTGCACGTACACGATGTTTGAGTCATGCATAATATTTTGTCGTGTATCACTGAGCAACTTTAGAGCTTTATTTGAGACACGCACAATGATGACTCGTGTATCAGCCCCCAAAGACTATAAGACTGGAAACTCTTGAAAATGATATGATTGTGTGCGTGCCACGAAGAGCAATGCAACAACAATTGCTAAGAAATTTTTGTTTACATAAGACCCCGGGGTCTTTACGTACACAAAACAATTGAGGTGATTTTTGTGTCTAGAAAATTGCGTTTTAGATAGAATTTTCACAGCACAAAATGAGCACATTCACTTTAATATCGACTTAATTAATTGTATAGAATATGTTCAAAATCCTTACAGGCACATTTTTTTGACAAATTACTAGGTATCATTATTGTTATTTAATAGCAATTTAGAATAAAACTTTATGATTTTTCGCTTCCCGACATGTATTTTTTTCTGCTTCTAAGCTCACCACCGCTTGTGTATACAGAGATACCAATTAACAACTAACTAATATTTGTAATGTAATACATATACATATATGTATAATAAAGTATTTAATTATATGGGTGCAAACTCTACTTTATTGGTATCATTAGACAGCTATTCAAATTACCTATCCTTTATGTTAAACTATCTGTTTACGCCAAACACTCATTCTGACGCGACCGCATACCCCAGCGCTGCTCTTTCGCCCTCCCAGAGAAAGCATCTACTCCCCTGTAGATGCACATGCATTGCACGTCGGTCATCGCAGCCAACCTCCCCGACTGCGACCTGTCAACTCTTGACAGGTCAATGAGTTTTTGATGACTTCCGCCCCCAACTTTTACTTTTACTTGCGCGTGTACAGCCTTCACTTGAACTTTACTTTCGCGTGTAAAACCTTGCGCTTGTGATGTCGACCGGCTTACTTAAGTTACTTTTTTCTTGTGACTCGCGAGTGTTTCATCCCCACATTCACCATCATCACCACAAACATCACCACCACGATCATCATCCACACGATCATCATCAACACCAAACTTAGCTCCACCATCCACCACATCACACATTACATCGAACCATCGGTAAGTCTTTCAATTCCCCAGTCACTCTTACTACTATATTATCTTATATATTACTAGAGTAACCCTGCCCGCGTTGCTGGACAATACAATAACATACGTTTACGTCTTTGTATTAAAAATTAAATTTTCTAGAAAGAATAGACATTTTCCTGAAAAAGAAGTGCAAAATAATATACATTTTTTAAAGTGAGAACATCAAAAAGGAAAAAATTTATTGCAGAGCTTGGTGGTAAACCACATTTTTAGTATTGCCATTTTCACAAAAAATGAATAAAGACGACGGCTTCCCAACACGTGAACATGCAACATACAGTTGACCGTGTAAAAATACAGGAAGTTCTAAATTTATTCCGCAAACTTGCAACGACTGGCCTTGAGCTTTATTAAGTCATTGCAAAAGCCAAACGAACGGGAAACTGTAAGTTCTTCTCTTTGTTTTTGATTTGATTTGATCTTGATCGTGCCATTCGTTGCCTTGCTAATTCATTACTTTCTAATCGCTGTTCTTCATCCTGATTAGATCTATTTAAACGTATTTGACTGCTGTGGCGAGTTCGTCGGCCAATTTGTGAACGTCTTCTTCGCAGCATTGTTGAATAATTTTTTTAATTGTTTTTTTATGCAAAAGATTTTAATTTTAAGTGAAAGATTACAAATCAATAATTAAAAAATGCCAATGCTCACACTGTAAACTTAAATGACAATCAATAAACACACAGTAATTAAATAAGTCAAATGGCGTGAGCAATCAGAGCCTTATACCGACAAAATGTAATTCGCATAAAAAAAAACAATTTTATATAGGGAAAACACACCATCATAAAAGTGCGCGTATAACGCTTATTCGTAGAAATTTTTCGATGTTTTTTTTTTATAAACCATCAGTGAAAGTAGACCTTTCCAACGCATGTACTCGTTTGAAAATCGGTTGAGTGGTTCTCGAGTTATAAAATCACGAACATAGGGCAACTCATTTTTATATATATAGATATATCGGTGTGTTGCGCTTACCTGCGCACACATCCCCCACACAAACATTTGGTCCAATCGACCCGGATTCCCTTCCGACCTCTCGACCTGTATATAATATATAATATATAAAAAGTGAAGTGATACCCCCCCAACGTTTTTCAAACACCAAATTACGTTCACGTAATATTGGTGAAAAATTGTCGATCGGTTCGGCTAGTGCGTGTTTAAATATTACACATAGTGAATATTTCCCCGTCTCCTCCCTTTCGTGTGTTTCTGTAAACCAAGCAGAAACACGTTCAGTGACGTCACGTGTTATCTGTACTCGAAGTACAAAACACGTTCCGTGACGTCACGACTACACACAATAAGTCGCTCTCCTAGCGCAAGTGAAGCTTCCTCTCTCCCCCCCAGTAGCGTTTCCCCTTGATGAGTAGCAATTGCAACTCATCAAGCAATTTACTTTGTCTTGTAAATACACATGGTAATTTACACTGTGTGACAAGAATAAAATATCAATACGTAATTTTCACAATTGTTTGAGTTTTAGTTCAAGTTTTTTCCCAAGTTTAATTCAACGCGAATTAAACTAATAATTTTCCGTCAGACTTTCATTCGCGAATTAATGTGTTATTTTTCCGATTTATCATCGCCGTGATTGAAAGTGTTTTTTCCAAACTTTAATTCACGCGAATTAAATTAATATTTTTTTGATTTACTTCAACCGCGATTTAAAGTGTTTCTTTTTCCAAAACTGAATTGAACTCAAATTAAACTAATTTTCTCGTCATACTTCTGACCGCGAATTGAAGTATTTGTGCTACGTTTGATTTGACTCTAAGTAAATTAATAGATTTTCGCTGTACGTTCCACGGCGAATTCAAGTTTCGTAAACTCGTGTCACCCCCAACTCGTGAGTTTAACTCAATATCCACAAATTCTCCATTCCTCCATTCCGGTAAAGTATTCCAATGGACCCCCTCACTAAATTTATAAGCGTGTCCGAAACGCTAGAAGAATTCGAGGACGAGAATAACAACATTCCGGAACGCGACCACTCGGGCTTCTCACTGGCCATTCACCAGGAGGAATTCAAAGCCGTATGGTCAGACCTGAAAGTAGCATATGCCTTATGCTTGGAATACCTTAACAGCACGGCCGATGTGGAGCCAGATACGCGAAGAGCCGATATCACCGTGGTTAAGACCAAGTACCGGCGGTGTTACCAGGTTTACGTGCGTGTCTCCGCGAAAGTGAGTGAACAGCAGCATATCGTTGCCCCCCAGTTCCTCTCCGTTGTTGATGTCGGCTTCTTCTCCCATGACACCGACGAACTTCTCAGGACACAACATCAGCTTGCCACCGTGTGACACTGATGTATTCAATGGTGACTACGAGTCATGGCCGACCTTTCGTGATGTGTTCTCCGCGCTCTATATCCGGAACAATCGACTGTCTCCGGTCGAAAAGTTGTTTTACCTCAACCAAAAGACCCGAGGTGAAGCAAAGGAAATAGTTCAAAAGTCCCCCCTCATAGATAGCGGATTCGATCAGGCATGGAGGAATCTTACCGATGGGTTCGAGAATAAACGTATACTTGTTAACGTTCAACTCCGAACGTTATTCTCCCTTACCCCAATCCACAAGGAGTCTGGAGTTGCGATCAAACGCCTCCAACGAGAGATCAACAACTGCCTCTCGGCTCTCACATTGTACGATGTCGACGTGGGCAGCTGGGACGCAATTGTTGTGCATCTCTGCTCTACTCGCCTCCCCGAAACTACCCTCTCTCTGTGGGAACAATCCCTTACCCATAAACGCGAAATTCCAAAATGGTTTGAAATGGACGCGTTCCTCACTTCACATTTCCAAACCTTGGAAACCGTAGACGACATTCGAAAGTCGGTCCAACCCCCTAAGAAAGCGTCGAACCCCCGGCACGCCTCTCCACCGCCCCGAAACCTGTGAATACGTTCCAGGCAAATATGGTTTCGACCAGCTGCAAACTATGCACTGATCGGCCACACCCACTTCGCCAATGCCCACGTTTTCTGGCTATGAATGTAGCCACACGTTGGGCGACCGTTCAACGGATCCAATTCTGTACGAACTGTTTGGCACACTCACATCAAGTGAAAAACTGTAATAGTATGCACACATGCATGTCGTGCAAGCAGCGACATCATACACTATTACATCGTGAGATGGCTTCGGCCACCCAATCGAACTCTCGTTCAAACTCTAACCATACGACCTCGCGCCCTAAACCCCCTGCTCATCGCGGTGCAAGTGCTACTCAGCAAAGCTTGCCGCCAAACTCCCCTTCGCAATCTCGAGCTAATCCCTCTACCCCTACTATACAGTCCACTGAAGCCCCCTCAACTTCAAATGTGCTTACTTGCTTCACCTCCCGAAGCAAGCAAGTGCTTCTCGCTACCGCGATGGTTCACATCTGCCATCATAACGAGTCCTACCTCGCTCGTGCTCTCATCGATCCTGGCTCCGAAGCCACCTTTCTGTCAGAGCGCGTATAAAAACGCTTGCGACTTCCGACGACTACGGTCCAAGCGCAAGTCGCCAGCGTCAATGAGACCGTTACAGCCGTGGTGAACAAACTGTGTAAATTTAGCATCGGCTCCCCCCGATCGGCTGAACTGTGCATTGAAGCCACGGCTCTCGTGCTTCAAAAACTAACAGGCAACCTACCGGTCTGCTCCCTTGACCGGACCCTGTTCGATTCTCTTCCGGACCTACCCCTAGCGGATGAGCGCTTCTATCAAAGCGACCAGATAGATGTCTTGATAGGAGCGGACATCTACCCCCTCATCTTGCTTGACGGGATACAACGGAATGTTGTGGGCTCTCTTGTTGCCCAAGAGACCGTCTTCGGGTGGATCCTCACCGGTCCACTTTCTCAAGCCCCCCCCCGTTCCAAACCCGACCACTCGGGTCTCATTTTTCAATGAGGTCTCTCTGGACCGTCAGCTTGCACGTTTCTGGGAGCTGGAAGAAGTTCCCAAGCAACGTCTTTGCACTCCAGCCGAGACATTATGCGAGAATATTTACGCGAACACCACCCAAAGACGGGAAGATGGGCGTTACATCGTTTCGCTACCCTTCAAGGAGGGCTTCCCGTCGCCTTTGAGGCTCGGTCACTCGCGTGAAATAGCTCGTAAGCAATTTCTCCGAAACGAAACCAAACTTCTTAAAAGCCCCACGTTCAAAGTCGCCTACGACTCCGTGATCAGTGAATACTCACACCTCAATCACATGAGGTTACTTCACGCATCTGAAGTCCAGTCAGACTCACCCACGTACTATTTACCACATCACGCGGTTCTCAAACCCGAGAGCATCTCCACCAAAGTGCGTGTGGTTTTCAACGCTTCCTGTCCGACCTCCAATGGCCTCAGCCTTAACGACGTTCTCCACCCCGGCCCTGCCTTGCAGTCAGATTTAACACTCCTACTTCTCAAATGGCGTCTCTACAAATATGTCTTCAACGGAGACATTGAGAAGATCGCCAAATTCTGGTCGACCGCAAGCATTCGCGCTATCAGCGACTGCTCTTCCGGACCTCCCCGGACGATGAAGTCCAAGACTTTGAGCTCCAAACGGTGACGTTTGGTGTGAATTGTGCTCCCTATCTCGCCATACGCACACTCCATCAACTGGCAAAAGATATTGGGCCACTATACCCCCTCGCTGCGCGTGTCCTCAAACAGGACATGTACGTGGATGACGCGCTTTGCGGTGCTCACGACATTGACACCGCACTTCGAACTCGATCGGAGTTGACACTCGCGCTTCGCTCCGCCGGCTTCACGCTGAGAAAATGGACAGCTAATCATCCAAGACTCTTAAACGGAATTCCTCCGGAAGACCTGCTCAATAAAGATTTTCTCGAGTTGGAAGACGCCAGTACCGCCAAGACTCTCGGCATCCGATGGAACGCGAAAAGCGATTATTTCAATATCGAGGCAAAGCCGTGCGATATCTCCTCCTCTTGCACCAAACGACAAATGTTATCGCTCATAGCCAAACTATTTGATCCGGCAGGTTGGCTGGCCCCAGTCGTTATAATCGCCAAAACTCTCATGCAACAAGTGTGGCTTGATGGCATCGGCTGGGACGACCCCTTGACCCACCAAACTTCCCAGCTCTGGCAGAAATTCGCCAAGTGCTACCCCGAAATCAAACTCATACGACTCCCCCGTTGGATTCAATTCACCCCAAAGAGTGTGGTCGAGATACACGCGTTCTGCGATGCTTCCGAGAAAGCGTATGCGGGCGCCGTGTACTCGCGTGTCCGTAATGCACACGAAGTACGTGTTTCATTACTTTTTGCCAAAACCAAAGTAGCCCCAATCAAAACGATCTCCATACCTCGGCTCGAACTGTGCGGCGCGGCCCTTCTATCCGAAATGCTGAACGCGGTTCTACCCCAACTCGGCTTCCCACAATACGATCTGTGTTGTTGGACTGACTCCACCATTGTGCTCGCGTGGTTGAAACGACCACCATGCACATGGACCACGTTCGTCGCTAACCGCATAGCCAAGATCGTGGAGATCGCTGACGCCACCCACTGGTCTCATGTTGAATCTCAACACAACCCAGCAGATCTAGCCAGTCGCGGTATGTATCCGTCAGAACTGCTCAACTCTTCCTTATGGTGGTTCGGGCCGGACTGGTTGCGGCAAGAAAAGAAACACTGGTCACACTCTATTCCCCTCGATACTTTGGAAACCGAACTGGAAGCAAAACCAGTGAAAGCTAATTTCGCTTACTTCCCTCACTTTGAAGACTTGTTGGAAAGATTCTCTTCTTTGCCACGAGCTCTTCGCGTGTTGTCTTTCGTGTTTAGGTTTCTACATCATACCCACCCAAAGTATCGTTTGTCCTCTCGTCAATACGATACCGCTATTGGCTCCGATGAGATCCAGCATGTCAAAACGAGACTCGCTATTCTCGCGCAAAAGGTACATTTTGCCAATGAATATCGTTTTCTCGATATGAAACAAAATCTACCACCCAAGAGCCCCATTCTATCGCTCAATCCATTCTTATCCCAAGATGGATTGGTGCGCATAGGTGGCAGTCTATCCGCGTGTCCGTCACTCTCCTATGACGAACGCCATCCCATTCTTCTTCCTTACAGCTGCAAGTTCACCCGATTATTGGTTCGCTTCATCCATGACATCAGTCTGCATGGAGGGAATCAACTGATGTTGCGCTTGCTACGTACGCAACATTGGATACCCAAGGCCAAGAACCTCGTCCAGGCCACGATTCACACCTGCAAACCTTGTGTCCTTCAGAGGAAACAAGTGCGCACCCAAATCATGGCCGCGCTACCCCCTGAGCGGACAACCATCTCTCGCCCTTTTGCTGCCACCGATCTAGATTTCGCTGGACCGTTTGATATCAAAAACTACACTGGGAGGGCATGCCTCATCACCAAAGGCTATGTCTGTGTCTTCGTCTGTTTCGCAACGAAGGCCATACATCTTGAAGCGGTCAGTGATCTGTCGACTCCGACATTTCTTGCCGCCTTCAACCACTTCAGCGCCCGTCGCGGATGCCCCAAGGATGTTTACTCGGACAATGGTAAGAACTTCATGGGAGCCTCCAAAACACTCCGGAACGATTGGAAGATCTTCCTTCAACAATTACACGAAGCGGTCACCTCACAGTGTGCCTATCAGCAGCTCAAATGGCATTTTATACCTGCTGCCGCGCCTCATATGGGCGGTCTCTGGGAAGCTGGCGTTAAAAGCTTCAAACTTCATTTCCGAAAGTTTGTCGGCAATATGCGTTTCACCTTTGAAGAGTTCGCTACCATACTCTCCCGGATCGAAGCCTGCCTCAACTCGAGACCACTTAGCAGCATGTCCGACGATCCATCGGATCTAACGCCCGGCCATTTCCTCATCGGTGGCCCTCTGCTGGCTCCCGCTGAACCGGCGGTACTAAGCTCCCCCCTCACGATTGCTAATAGATGGCTAAAAGTGAAAGCCATCAGCAATTCTGTACTCGGTGGAAACCGCGGCCGTGATGGGTTCGCGTATGAGCGTGCGCTGCTGGACTCAGGATGCGAAACCTCGGAGATTTCCCGGGAGTTGGTGAAACCGCTGGGGCTCCAGCCGCTCCAGCTGGGGCTCGACACGGTGGTGCTGCTGACCCTCCGACCGCGCGGTACCAACGTAGAGACGGTCGAATTCCACGCCATCGTCTCCGACTGGCAAACCGTCAACAACTTCGCCAACTCCACCCTAACATCCACCTCGCAGATCCAGAATTCTTCACCACCCATAACGTCCGGTTGCGGCTAGGTTGTGATGTGATCACGCGGCTGTACCAACCCGGATCGCTGCCCGCCATATACGGACATCTGTTCGTGCAGAATTCGGTATTCGGATGGGTGTTGTCGGGAACTGTCTGCATGTAAGGTGGAGACATAGGCGCTTCCGTCCCTGAGCAGCGCTCCTTAGTTTCATGAATGCAGCCCAATCTGCTGGTCACTCTCCCCCCATGGAATCGCTGACCAACCCGATGATTCAAACCCCGAAGCATCGCATATTCGTGACTAAGGCGAAACCCCCTTTTTTCGTGTGTCTCTAACCTGACCAAAGTTGCAGTACTGCAAGGCGGGCGGTATGTTTACGCCAAACACTCATTCTGACGCGACCGCATACCCCAGCGCTGCTCTTTCGCCCTCCCAGAGAAAGCAGCGCCATCTACTCCCCTGTAGATGCACATGCATTGCACGTCGGTCAGCGCAGCCAACCTCCCCGACTGCGACCTGTCAACTCTTGACAGGTCAATGAGTTTTTGATGACTTCCGCCCCCAACTTTTACTTTTACTTGCGCGTGTACAGCCTTCACTTGAACTTTACTTTCGCGTGTAAAACCTTGCGCTTGTGATCTCGACCGGCTTACTTAAGTTACTTTTTTCTTGTGACTTGCGAGTGTTTCATCCCCACATTCACCATCATCACCACAAACATCACCACCACGATCATCATCCACACGATCATCATCAACACCAACCTTAGCTCCACCATCCACCACATCACACATTACATCGAACCATCGGTAAGTCTTTCAATTCCCCCGTCACTCTTACTATCATATTATCTTATATATTATATATCGGTGTGTTGCGCTTACCTGCGCACACATCCCCCACACAAACACTATCTTTTATCAAAAAACGTTTGTTTTTCAAGAAAATTCAATTTTAGATTTGGCAGGCGTGTCTTTGTTTTTATAATGTTGGACAAAAATTGGTATTTTTTTAAAAAATTCCAATGTTGGTAAAATGTTGGTAAAATATTACACCGATTATGATGTTATTACGGTAATTATATAGGTTAATTAAAAATACATTTTATTCAGAAAAAAATTATTGAATAGAAATATAAAAAATCTTACATATTATTTTTCTCTAAAAGTAACAGTTACTCCAAAAAATTATAGTTTACATAAATGAAAGGTAATTCGATTACCTTTTCAACGATAATAATAACATATAGATATCTCAAAAAGATTAAGGGAAATGGACGTGAAACTCTCAAATTTCAGAGGGCTGTAACTTAGAAGCTATATGAGCTGGAGAAGAATTGTTGTTATTCTTATAATTCTTGTGAGAAACAACCTAATACCTTTTCCCACGATTTGCAATAAAAAATTTTTACAATATAATTATTCACCATTTTGTTATTAATTAAATTCAATTAAATATAGTTAGCAGGTTGGCATCTCCACCCGTTGCCATGTTAACGAATTTCTTCCCAACTTCACCAAAAGGGCAACAACAATTCAATGCGAAATTGCACGTATAGTGTACATGTTTTTTGATTTTACGATTTTTGAGTGTAGTGGAAGAGTTTGCAGTCTTGTAGTCTTTGATCGCAGATACGATTTATTCGCAGCCGCAAGCAGAGGCAGCGTCGTAATTTTATTTTTTTCTCGTTTCCCATAAGAGGCTGTGTAATTTGAACGTTCGTACCGAAATATTCGTCGTGCGATTTTCTATGTGTTCAAGCATAGAGAAAGAATAACAAGAGGGCGAATCTTGAACAAAAATATTTTCCATGGTCGATCCAGTACTGGATCGAGTTTTCACTCATTTCTGAGTGTTTCGCGCTCTTCTCTTTTGCTATTGCCAATGCTCATGTGTTTCCATTGCTGCTCTGAGCATTTGTTTCCTATCCACTACTGGATCGTTCATACATTACTCAATGCTTCGCTCTCTTGGCTTTGTTTACCATCGTTTGTGTTATTCGCTTCTCATTGCCATTGCTTTGTTTTTGTATAAATACAAATCGGGTTCCCTTGTATTCCTTCATAAATGATTATGCGTAAGAAGAGTTGAGGGATGGAGTCTTGTATGTCAAAGGAGATGAGAATGAATCGGTTGATCGATTTCTTCCTGACAGCAGGGGTTGAGGGAACAAGGGAATTTGACTTCTTTTTGGTTCCTTTACAATAAAAAAAAACAGGTGCTTACGTCTATAAGCAAAGAATATGTAGTAATATAGAAGACGCATGACTCAAATTTTGAAATTTCTCAAATCAGATGCGGTCGGTCGCAGGCAGCGGGTGTAAGCAAATGAGTGAAAACAGCTTCACTACTCGCGAAGTTACTCTCTTTGCCATGCTTCGGTTTTCTCAGCGCTGATAACAAAGCAAAATTGAATGATCTCCTAATGAGTGATGGGTACGGAAGATCTTCTTAATGAGTATGAAGGGAGCGGAAGATCGACTTTGCTTCTGTTATTTTGCACTAACAATGCAAGCGAATATGCGTAAGAAGAGATCGATCCAGCCACTCGTATGCCAAGTAAAGTGCGAAAGAAAGAATCGATCAATTTCTGGTGTACAGCGGGCGATGAGGAGAACGGTGCGATTCGTCTTCTTTTGCTTCTCTTACAATAACAAACCATGTGCAGCCGTCCGTCCGTCTGGAATCGTTTTAAATTTTGCATTTTAAGGTTTTTGAACGAAATCTTGCTTTTCGTAGCTTTGTTCTGCTTCTTATTCGATGCCCAAGCTATGTAAAGCGCTGGCACGATCTACGTTCCGAGCATAGCGTGCTGTTGAAGAATTTGTTTTTGGACAGAAGATCTATTTAGTCGGCATATCAACAAATTGAATACGTTATACGAGTAAAAATAAAAAGTTAATGGAAGCAAAAATAAAAAATGAAAGAATGGAAATATTTCAGAGAAAATATTTATATTATGTAGGAATTCGATTTTTTATGAGTATGAACGAATCGGAAGATCGACTTTGTGCTTGTTATTTTACTATTTTACAACTAGTAACAACTGAAGTGCTTCTGTCTGACCGTCTATAAATTTACCATGTTATTGTAGTGTCCAAAACCATTATTAAAATTAAATTAAAGACTAAAATTTTTAAAATTTATGATTTTAGTTCTATTAAGGAAGCATTGTCAATAAAATGAAATATTGGTACAACAATTATTTTATAATTTTATACATATAAAATAACAATTAACAATAACCTAATTTAATAATAAACCTAATTTAAAATACTAAACAGTTTATTAAGCCGGCAATATGTTACAAAAACAAAATTCCTTTACTTAATAACTTAACTTCCCTTACTTAAGCGAAAAAAAATCCAAATCAAAAAACCGACAGACGTAAGCACCTGAATTGTTATTGCAAAGGAACCAAAAAGAAGTAAAATTCCCTTCCTCCCTCAACCGCTGCTTTTATCAACAATTTCATCGTTTCATTCTCAACTCCTTTGACATACAAGATTCAATCGCTCAACTCTTCTTACGCATAATCATTTATGAATGAAAATAAGCAAATCCGATTTGTGTTTCTACAAAAACAAATCAATGGCAATGAGAAGCAAATAACACGAAATTGCCGCGAAGTTATCAAACAATGAGAAGAGAATAGAGAAAATGCTTAGCAACACAAAAAACTACTCAATGTTGCGCAACATGGACGTACGGCTACGTCCACAGCACAAATTTTGCTGTTCAAAAATTCGTATGAGATGCGCCTTCTATATATTGTATATTCTTTGCTATAAGTCTATCAAGTTTGGATTTTTTTCCCGCTATTATTTTTCGTTTATTAAAGGAATTTTGTTTTTTTGTAACATAAACTGTTTAGTATTTTAAATTAGGTTTATTATTAAATTAGGTTATTGTTAATTGTTATTTTATTTGTATAAAATTATAATATAATTGTTGTACCAATATTTCGTTTTATTGACAGCCCATAGGCAATGCTTCCTTAATAGAACTAAAATCATAAATATTAAAAAGTTTATTCCTTAATTTAATTTTAATAATAGTTTTGGACACTACAATAACTACAGGAAAATACATAGACGGTCAGACAGCAGCATACGAGTGTTGGATCGATCTCTTCTTACGCATATTCAATTACATTGTTAGTGCAAAATAACAGAAGCAAAGTCGATCATCCGCTCCGAGAAAAAAATTACACACTGACTCACAAAGTCATCATGCATATGTAGATCGAATAATGAGAGAAAGACACAAAGCAAAAATTGAGAAACTGAAATTGCTTGCTCTCTGCGTGTTGATTCATTTCGCACTCATTGCGATTCTTCGTTTCCCTTGCGGACCGACCGCTTCCATGTCGCCGTTGAGTACATTTGGCTGATTCGGCCTCTTGTTATTCTTTCTCTATGGTTCAAGGCATAAGAGTGTTAAATTTGGCATGGCCGAATCTTAGATACCCTACACTTAAAAGTTTTGAAAAAATGTAATTGAACGAAATAGTTTTATTTATTTAAATTTTTAATTGATTTAGATTTTTCATTGCAGAACAAATACAATATAGAATGAATACAAACTGAAACTAGAGGAAATATGTGATTATAAGGAAAGCTTATAATCACATTTTATCACAGGGTATAAATACAGTGGCGGTCCGCCCCGGGCGCCACAATTTCGGGGGCGGCATTTTTGGAAATCAAGTATTGACTTATTGAATTGCAGGAATTGTATTTTATACCCATGAATGAAATTTTATTGTCATAACTCAAAAACGAACGCTGATTTCAACAGACAGACAGACGAGTGGGCATGGCTAAATCGACTCAGGAGGTGACGCTGATCAAGAATATATATATAAGAATAAAAGTATATATGATATATATACTTTTCTATATCTATCTTCTCTATATCTATGCATTACAAATTTCGTGACAAAGTCCCTAAGAATATACCCATAACCTTATGGTATACAGTATACAAAGAAATGATTTGAGTAATAAATATTATCTACTTATCTGGGACTGGAACTATAAGCATGGATTGCTAAGAGCAAACATTTAGGCCGATGTGCTGGTGATCTAAGGGGAGGTACCGGCACTTGTAGGCGTGACAGACATTACCGACGCGATGAAATATACGGACGAACTAACGGAGACTTGGACAGAGTTCAGAAAAGGGCGCTGCAAGCCAACTTTGGGCCAAGAGCGCCTCACGGCTGTAGCTCGGTTGAGTTACAGATGGCGTGGCGGCTCATGACGGAGGATGGCGTAGGGTGGACATTGTGTATGTGAGAATGGTGATTCTGGTGATGTTCAGAAAGAATGAAAATATGAAAGGGATGGATAAATGCAGGTGAGCTTGGCGAGTGGAAGGAGTGATTGTTATGGTTTGTTTTGTTATATGGAGCAATACAAGGACTTAAACTTGTGTTGGGTGTATTGGAAGTGAATGTATTCTTTATGAACAGAACATATACACTTATAGAAGCCGCCTTCTATTTACTGTCATTGTTCTGATCATTCTATGCAAAGCCACTTAGGGTCGGAGTTTTCACATAATCCGTTTGTAGTGCACCTGTAAGAGAACACCTTTGAGTTTCCGAATTATGGTCATTTTAAACATTGCCACGCACATTTAAACCACTTAGGGGTTTAGCCACATTTAACCATATTTTTTATATATGTATGTACTATATATATTTGTTATTGAAATTTATTTTGTTCAGAGCAGAAAGAAAATAAGTCCATGTTTTTGCAAGTTCAAAACACATCACCTTAGAAGTAGAGATCAAAATTTTTTTCCAAAAAAACCACATTTACATTTGTATAATATATTTTGTAACTTTAGACATTGACTGCGGAATATATACATAAATACCAGCCCTATTATGGGTAAATATTGGTCGATTAAAGAATAACATTAATAATAACCTTTTCCCCCAGACGAAAAATTGTTTCGAAGTTGCAACTTGGAAGAACTCGAAAGTATGAAACCCGTTGAGGAATTAGAGTACTTACCATGCCAAAAAAAATTTCGTGTGCATACAGAAGATGAAATCAGTTTGGACAGCGTATTTTCAGCTATTCTTTCATTCGTCGAACCGTCGCAGACATGTTTCAAGAAATGCCAGTGGGACATCGACGCCAAAATGATGTTAAACGAAAAGCAGGCAATAATTTTTGAAGAAAAACTTTTTATTTCAAAACTTAAGGACACCAATTGTAAACTATGCGAGGAGACCAAAATATTCATGGAAAAGGAACTGGAAGAGATTGGTGATTTTAAGCTGAATATTGAAGAAAGTTATGATGGTTTTGTTGTATTCAGCATGAGCAAAATGCTCAAGGGCAAAGGCAACGTTAGGTGTGGTCATAGCCTGAAGGGGAAGTACGATGATAAATTTGTGCTCATATGTGAAAAAAGAACTGAATTCGATTACGTGGACAATGCAAGAATAGTTAGTGCAATTATTGAAAATACGTGAGTTATATGTTATCAATATATATGAGTAATACTGTTAGGAAAAATCACTGGAAGCTCGCATTAAGGAAGACAAGTTAGTTGCAATACGTGAAACCAAAATTAATGAGGAGTCGCAAAAGTTCAAAGCTATTATCAACGTAAAGGGACGCGAGGATATATTCGTCTTGGATGGTGGCGTTCAGCTTTTGATGCGATATCTGATAGTAAATAATATTTCCGGTGAACACAACTTCTATTCCATGAATCTTTTTGGTATGCAAATAGAATCCGTTAACTGTAATGTATCCATAATAATATTTTAATGTTTAATCCTTTATCACCAAATACTTTCTTAATTACCGTAACTCAGCTTAACAGCCTTATCATGTATCTTTTCGTGTTGCGTTTATTTCGCGTTTTGTTTTGTGCTTTTCGTATTTTTCGAAGAATTGAGAGAGAAAATAAATAGTTCGTCATAAACCTGTTCATTATATAAAATAAAATAATGCACATACATACATAAGTAACAAATAATATTGGAGTTACTGAAGCTCCGACTGAAGCTCTCTCTTCTAAGTATCCCCGTATTTTGTTCCACACTATGACGCTGCGCTCTTGTAGTCGCACGAGGAATATTGGTGCTATATTCACTCTCACATAAAGAGCACACAATAATAACCACAATATCAATATGTAAACATTGTGTGCGAATTATCAGATTTGCTTTTGTTGTACAAATTGTTGCCATACATCAATTATAGCACTTATTCATTGGGATTCCTGAAAATACTTGTAAAAATGCTAAAAATGCTTGCTAAAAATGCATGGTAACTCTTTGTGCTCTGCAAGCAGGGGAAGTCTGCAAGACTACGTAAAGTTTCTTTATCTTTGTGTTTCTCCTCAAAACTCAAACGCAGTCTACTCGAAAAAGTTAGATCATACCATTTGGAATGCATTGCGTTTGAGTCGCGTTTGAGTTTGCGTTTGCGTTTAAAAATACGTGATAAGGCTGTAAATTTGGATTAACTTCCTATTACACGGAATACTCGTATGAAGAAGTACATACATATGTTAATATTTATTTTGTGATAGAGAGTAGTGTAGAACTCTGTAAATTTTTGTAAGTTAGGCCGATATTACATTGCAAATGTTTGTTTGATCAAACAGTCCAAAAAAATTAAATATTTTACTCACTCGTCAAATTTGTTTGTTGCTATGTTACATTGCAAACACCTTGAACAGCAAACTGTCAAACACTTTCCATAGTATTTATAAATAGAGTTGCTTTGTGCAATTATTTTCAAGCAATCCTCCTTTTTCCGATTAAAGCGAACAACGAAAACAATCGCCACGAAGAGTCTGAAACGAGAAACAATCGTAAAAAGGTTCGAGGCAAACAACAAGCACAGTAGTGCAGATTCTTACAATAATGGAGTGCTGGTATTAAATGAATAAAGCTCGAAATCTCCAGCCTTTTTGCGATTGTTTAGTTAATTCGAACTCTTTGTGGCGTTTATTTTCGTTGTTCCCTTTAGAAAGACTGCGAATCAGTTTCATGCATTAAATTTATGAAGAAATATGAAAATGCCTTTGCACGAATATGTTTTCTTTTCTTGTTGCGCAGATAAGAACGATTATATTCGTTGCAGTTCTCTACTGCGAACACAGTTCATATGCTCAGACCCATATTACATTGCAAACGTTTATTCTCTCGTCAAATTTGTTGACTTTCACGAATGACTGAGAGTTGACAACTTTGTACAGAAAAAAAACAATTGACTGTTTGTAAACGTGTGATAACTACATTGCACATCAAAATAGCATATATATGGTGGCAGTCCCCTTCTATTTCCAATTCTAGCAAATATATTGATTCCTATAACAATTCCTATTGTGTGGGCTAATAGGTCATTAGAAAACGTTAATTCGTTTTCTACACTTACAACAATTATGATATAATTGTAGTAATGTGCATATAACACAACAAATCTTGTTGCATCTTATTTAAAAACCAACAACAAATTTATTTGACTCAAACTGGCAGATTGGATAGCTATTTCGAAACTTGCCAAAGTTTCTCATCAGCGATCTTTGATGTGTTTTCCTGTATGCAACTGCCGCTATATGACTGTAACGTTAGACAACATTGTTGTGAATTATAACGTTGTTAGGAAGCTCAGAAGCAGACCATTGCAAACACAACTCAAGTTTTTGTCAAAATTTGTTGTTTTTTCCGTTTTTTTGTTGTATATGTTCATTCTGTGGTGGACACGAGTTCGAATCCTGAACGAAGCAGAAGAACATATTTTGGAGCAGGCCCTCTCCCTGTTTCATGTGTGTTTTTAAATAATAATTTTACTTATTATTTAGTTGACCTTCTATTTAACTATAACAATTCCTATTGTGTTTGCTAATAGGCCTATTAGCCCACACAAGACGAATTGTTATAGTTATATATTCATTACTTTCTACACTCTAGCATGTCTATTCTCCTAATCAATTACTTATAACGTTGTATCATTTCTCAAACCTTTGTTCCCAGAGATTTTTAGCCAAAACTAATGGGGACACAACTCCGGCCTACGACGTTCCGTTCCCGTGGTTTCGTATTTTTATAGTGGTGATTTCCATGGTTAAATATACAATTCTAATTTCGGTTCTCCCGTAGTAGTAGAATCTGGGCTCGATTCCCTTTATACTATCACTCAGTAAAAAGTATTTTCGTAAACCGTTCTAATGTCTTCTAGTTTTACTTTGATAATATAGGGTTTTCCAATAAGAGGTGTAATTTTGTATAGCTATGGTCCTGTAAGCGTGGTCGTGGTGGCCATTTGGCTGATGTTGTTTTTCATTATTAACGGCATACCTTCCTCTTTATTACGAAATAAACATGCGATAATTTATCTCAAAAAATGGCATTTTTTTTTGAATATCAAAATTACACCTCTTATTGAAGCTTGGACGCCTCACTGACAATGTACAGAAACTAACAGTAGGATCTGCATGTATTGCTCCTGGCCACTCATTAAAGCTGGATTATTGAAGTAATTATTCTTCGTAGAAGTTGTCGTCGTTTTGTCCTTTAGAAATGTTGGTCCACTATATCCAACATATAGCGCAAACGATTTCGTTTTGTTATCAATATCATGTCTGACTGCCAAGTAAATGAATCGATGTAATGATTCCTGCAATAAGTCCACACATAGTTCTTTGTCCTCATCGTGTTCCGAAAATAATTATTTTTTACTAGCTTGCCCGTTGCCCGACTTTGCTGGGCCGCCTTCTGTTTAACCCATTCCCCTACAGACTTCCCATCTTCGCTTGTCTTAAGTGCTTTAGCATAAAAAATTCAAGAAGTACTGCTCCACTTTCTTTAAACTTTTTTTAAGTAATAAAAGTATTAACGTGAAAAACAACGTTCCTTACGCATGTAGTTTTCAAATGATTGTCATTTTTGCCATGCCTTCTTGGACCATTTATGAGAGTAATTTTCCAAAATCCAATTCTAGTGCACCTCTGTAGTGCACGACTAATTACCATGCATTCCTTTCTTCCTACTTCTTTCCATAGTTTGCAAATTATATCCATTTAAGATATTGCCATGCCCCCTTCAAATTTTTTCAGGTTTTTCGTACGAAACTGATTCCAACTGTTACGAACATACCATAAAAAAGAATTTCCAAATTTGTCAAGCCGTTTTCAAGTGATACGATGTCAAACACAAAACAATTCATCTATATACAGTGTATATTATACACCCAAGGTAAAAAAAAGGCGCACTAGTAGAATTTCATTACTCATGCAAAATTTAATAAAAAAAGGAAAGCTACCTGCAAGATTTTATTTTTTTTTATATTATTTGATTCCTATAGCCACTACCTGAAATTAAATCTTCAAGAAAAAAGAAAAGGGTTGGCAGCTCAATTTCCGCTAAAAAGGTGGAAAACCCAAGATCTAATTTTTTCACCTTTGTTAAGAAAAAGGTAATAAAATAAAGAAGGTTCGTGTTTTTTTTTATTTCTATTATTTTTATTATGTTCAAATATTCATAGAATTCAAAAAATTTCTGACAGATTCTGATTTTCTGAGACATTTCTTGGATTTTTCGCTGCATAATTTCAATTTCAATTTATTAAATTTTTAATTGCACACTAAGACATGAGTCTTTTATAGTGCACCACGAAATATAATACAAACAAGAAAAAAAGATTTAAATAATAAAAAATAGAAATAACACATAATCGTAACAATAATTTACTTAAAACTAAGAATAACCTTTAATATACTAGACATTAAATTTGGTAACATAAATAGTAACAGCATATAATAATCACTGTGATTAACCTTAAAACCTAAAGATAGGATAGAGTCTAGAGGGTTTGAAAGAAAAAAGAAAAGCGAAAAAAGTTTAGCAAAATAGTTAGAAATTTTATAAAAGAAAAAGAAGACAGGAATATAGATTTGAACACATATTTAAATATTACAAAAATACACAACAATTGCCTGCGTGAAACGGGCGGTTAACGAAATCCATCGCAAATGCAACGGTAGCGAATTCCAGAGTCTGATGGTGCTAATGAAAAAGAACCGGCTACTATTGAGAAAATTGTACCTCGGAACAATAAAACTCAAAGCTCTTGCAGACCGAAGATGTCTAAGCTTCTCATATAACTACTGGGGGGTTCTGGGTACGGACAAGCTATAATATGTAAAAACATAATGTTTTGTATATTTTGATATTCAGCTAATCCACACCCTAGAATGCCTTTGCTTGCAAGCGAAATATGCTCGAAACGGCGGACAGCATAAATATACCTAGCAGCATTGTTAAATACTACAAGAAGCTTATGCTGAGATTGTGAATCGAGATGGCTGTACACAATACCCAGAACGTTATATGAGGCATAATCAACTGTTTGACGAGTCTGCGTCTGGTCTCAAGAGGAGTGTAGTTGGCAGATGACCGCAAGCACCGTAAGATCCCATAAATTTTCCCAACTGTAGCATTAATATGGTCCGTACACGTAAATTTGGAGTTGAGTATGAATCCAAGATTTTTTACCTTGCTTACAAACTCCAATGATCAAAGGCGGGATGTCATCAAAACGAGAATTCCTTCTTATAATAGGAAGTACTTTTGATTTGGAAGAATTAATGCGTAGCAGATTGGAAGCAGCCCAAGTGTTAAGTGAGGACAAATGACAATTGAGTGATTTGACCAATCACAATGGAGTCTAGGACAAATCACAATTGAGTATACAGCACAAATCTTCAACAAGACTAATAGGTCTGGATAAATAGATCTGAATGTCATCAGCGTAAGCATGTATCGAGACATGTTTACAAACTGAGAAGACGTCGTTAATAAACATTGAAAACAATAGAGGACCTAAAATTGACCCTTGAGGGACTCCTTTGGTGACTAATTTTAATGAGGACACTTTGTTTCCAATCTTCAGACGCTGCATTCTTCCTTCGAGGTAACACCAAAGCAAATTAACTGCACTACTAATAAAAAAAAATAACTACTTAGCTTTTTACACAGCAGAGTATGATCTACAGAGTCAAAATCCTTAGAAAAATCAATTAGTAGTGTCAGATCATCTTGGTCATAAAATATTCTAACATCATCAGTAATTTTCAATACAGCGGTAGCACAACTGTGGCCAGTTCGGAAGCCCGATTGCAGTGGAGATAACAATTTGTTCAAATTCAAAGAAGTAGATATTTGTAAATACATAATCTTTTCAAGGATTTTACTCAAAGCAGGCAGAATACTTATAGGCCTAAAGTCAGTAGGGTGAGACGGAGATGAGGATTTAGCAATAGGGATTATTGTGGTTGTTTTCAACTTTCATTAACAAAAGAAAATACAAACGGAGAAAAGATGATATACCTGACGTTTCAGATAATTCAGTTCCATCAACAATGCCACTATAGGGACTAACAGCTTTATAAACTAAAACGACACGTACACGTACATGTACACGTAAACGCAAACTGAAACTCAAACTCAACTAAGCCAAACTCCTAAAATGTAAGCTTTCCGAGCCGACATTTGCGTGTACGTCTAAGTTTGCAGGGCGCCATTGTTTGCAGACAGAAATGTGATGCTATATGTACAATATTTTAGGGAATTTTCTAGAGAATTTTTAAAAATCCAAAGATTTGGTGCATGATTTTGTGAGAATCACAGAGAAAAGTCGCGGTGGTGGTGTCGCAACAATCTGACATTTACATATATGCTCATATTTTGTATGTTATTATTGTGGAAATTATTTGTGAATGAATTACGTTTATATTTTCACACAGAACTGTAATTAAAATTGTATAAGAACATTCAAATAATATATTCAGCAGAATATGCAGCAACACGTGTATTCACCATTTTTTTCACAATAAAATCACTTTTCATATAAACATTTATCTCTTAATAACTTAAATGCCTTTATAAACGATACTTTCCCTTTAACTTTATCGATTTAATACATAATTTCTCATTTTGTATGCAAAATACAAATTATAATAACGCACAATTACATTAAACGCCAGTCTCTTTGCTTGAGTCTGTCTGAACATGTTTTTCTCTGGAAATTCGACATCCTTTATACCCCGTCTACGCGACAAAAGCAGCAAAGCATGTGAAAATACCAGGGTTCGGAATATATCCCTCAAACGAACAACTTTTTTTATATCCCTCACAAAAAAACGATCACAAAAGATGAAAATCTGTTTTGACTCATGAGCGATTTTTATTTTTTCATCTTCGTTCAAAAAAATACATATCGCTCACGTTCAAAATAATTTCGATCTTCCAACAAAACTATCACTTGGGATGAAAAAAATTCTTATCTTCAAATATTTCGATCCCTCAAGTTGAAAAAACTGCGTTTGTTGACGAATAGCGATCGCAGAAGATGAGAAAACTTCGGCTTTCGTACCAAAACGATCTTCGGTGATGAAAAAAAGGCTGCGCAGGCAAAGAATCGATCTTTGAAGATGAAAATAATTTCGACGCAGGGATCGAAAAAAGCAGCGGAACAGAGTTGAACAGCATGGGTTTTGTTGGTGTTTGGATGGTTTGCTTCGCGGCAGAGACTATGTTTGAATATGTTTTTGTTGGATTTTGTTGGATTTGTAGAAGTAAATACGTTAAATATTAATATGTAAAAATATTAATAAGTAAATTTGTTTTTTTAATAAGTAATTCTAATATATTTTATACATATTCCTATTACAAATTTTAATTATGCATGATTTAAGTAATGTATTAGAAAAACATTAATTGAGAGTTTTGCTGGAAATGGTTAACCCTTTCTGCGAGCTCGTTACGAATATATGCAATAAATTTTGCAGGTAGGCTTTTGAATACATATTTACATGTATGAATGGAAGGCAAATTTGTATATCGGCCTTGAAAATAATTACTTTTGGAATGAATAAGGATTGGTAGCAACAGGTAACAAATTTTATAAAGGAAGAAGTGTTTGAATTCATGTTTCAAATGTCCGTCGAATAATAAAATTGATGAATGTAACGCGTCACAATCAGTGCTTTCAATCGAGGAGCAAATACTCTCAATTAATGTTTTTCTAATACATTACTTAAGCCATACATAATTCATAATAAAAATTTGTAACAGAAATATGTATAAAATATATTAGAATTACTTATGGTAGAAAACAATTTACTTATTAATATTTTAAAATATTAATATTTTACGTATTTACTTCTACAAGTTTCCCCACACCGTGCAAAATTAATTTTTAATCATCGCATACCAAATCCAACAAAAACATATTCATACGGAACACAAACAAAACTTCAGTTTTAAGCAATTGTCTCTGCCGCGAAGCCAACCATCGAAACACCAACAAAACACATGCTATTCAACTCTGCTCCGCTGCTTTTTTCGATCCTGCGTCGAAATTATTTTCATCTTCAAAGATCGATTCTTTGCCTGCGCAGCCTTTTTTTCATCGCCGAAGATCGTTTTGGTACGAAAGCCGAAGTTTTCTCATCTTCTGCGATCGCTATTCGTCAACAAACGCAGTTTTTTCAACTTGAGGGATCGAAATCTTTGAAGATAAGAATTTTTTTCATCCCAAGTGATAGTTTTGTTGGAAGATCGAAATTATTTTGAACGTGAGCGATATGTATTTTTTTGAACGAAGATGAAAAAAGATATTTATCAGTGAGGATGGAAATATTGTTATCTTCAGTGAGGGATATGAATTGAGCGATATGAAAAAGAAACGTTTTCCGAACCCTGGAAAATACTAATAAAAACAAACTTTCTTATCGCGTGGTGTATTTCCATTCGTCATCGTTTATCCTCCGGCTGTCAAAACAACGAAAAACTACGAAAAGCACAAAACAAAAAGGGTGCTAAACTGAAAAAGCGTTTATCGTTTATAAGGCTGTAAAGCTAACATTAGCTTAAAATATATCATTGAGTACATCCGGATCCAAATCACATTCATCCTCGACTTTGTCAACAATTCTTAGCTTCTTTATATTTTTCCATAGCTGCTTAGAGCTCAAGTTGTGATTAAGCTTTGAGCTAAAATACTTCTTTTTTCATTTCTTAATATCAAGGAATTTCATTTCATTTCTTAATCAATTTCTTAATGAATTTCATTTCATTTCTTAATCATAATTACCCACTAATTTTCAAAGATATTAAGGTCTGGGCTATTTCCTGCCCAGGACAATGATAATATCTCCAGATTTTCTTTTAATTGTGTTACCTATGAACAGAGTTGGGCACAACTAGTTAAATCGTTAATTAGTTATCGTTATAGTTAAAGTTAATTTAACTTCGTTACTTTCACAGACGCCTTCGTTGTCGTTAAAGTAGCGAAGTTACTTTGCAATCGTTAACGTTAAAGTAACGAAAGTAAGATCGTTGTTCTGATCGTTTTCGTTAATGTAACGAAGTTACTTCGGGTCGTTAACGTTGAAGCAACGAAGTTGTTCTCGAACTAGTTAAAAAAGCGAGTAACTAAAAACTTTAACGGCGTTACTTTAATGAATCTTCGTTACTTTTGTAGATTTAGGTATTTACCGTATAATGGGGTGCTGTGAAAGAAACATGTTTGTTTTGGTAATCTATAGTAAAATTAACAAAACAGATTTTGGTCATTATTTGCTGGAGGTGCACACAATATTATATCTATATATATAAAAATAAGTTGCAAGTTGTGTTAGTAATTGATGTTCTCTGGAATGCGTGAATTTGTTGAATTTCCGATTTTGTTTCTGCAAAGTTCATATGAAAGGTGACGTCAATACCAAGGTTTTTATGTATAAACGGTCTCTGTATGTGTATTGGTTCATGAGTTATAGCCATTAGTGAAACCATTAATTTAATTTATTATGCACAGCAATGAGCTTTCTTATACTATGTTAACATAACGGATATTTCAAACATTAAATCAAACAGCTAATATATACATGTAATACTGTAATGGACTTTTTCTCCAAGGTCGCTAGCTTTTGAGTGCATGCTATGACTGACATTTCATGATCAGCTGATCTATTTATATTCTTAACTAGCGAACCCCCTGCACACTTCGTAGTGCAAAAAACAAAATAAAGAAATCCATTCGAATTCATTTAAATCAGTGATATTAGGAGTAGGAATTAATAATGCGGATTTTTTGGCTTGAAAATGGCATTTATTTGAATGCCATTTCATGTGTTGTTATTGTTGAGTTTGCTGATTAAAGGGTTATAAAGGAGTTTAAAGAAACAAGGAATATCCAATCATTTCAGGTAGTTAATTAATTATTTAATATAATTCTAATTAGTCGCATGTCCCTTTAGAGTTAGTTAACTCTTAAACGGCTGGACCGATTTCGATGCGGTTTTCACCATTGTACTGTAAATTTACTGCTAATACTGCTACCTGTATTTACTACCTGTTTTAATATATTTACCCTTATTGCTCATTCATTGCCTCAATACTAGCGGTGAGAACATCGTTAATATAAAGTAAAGAAAAACGTACTCCTTAAAGGTACATTATAATAATTGTCACAAAAATACATACGTATTTATATATGTATGTAAATAATTTGCATAAAAATTGTAGGAATTGGATTTACAGTACAACCTCCCTAATCCGGACACTCGCTAATTCGGACTATCCAGTAATCCGGACATTTAAATTTTTCGGACAGTTTAGAAATTTTTCCTCTATAGTCCGGACAAGTGTTCTTTTTCCTCAGTAAAATTTCTTCGTTATTTTACCGCTAGACAAAATAAGCATTGTGTGTGAGGAAGAATTAAAGAATTTGTAAAATATTTTAGTTTACTTGAGTTTGCGTGGAGTTAAGACGTAAATATGGCTCCCGTAAATAAACGACAACATAAAATATTAACGTTGGGAGAAAAGTGCAAAATATTGGATACAATTGATAGTGGAAAATCAATCAGACAAGTGGCAGTAATTGCTAACCAAAATATTGAAGAACTTGATAGTTCTTTGGAGGAGTCTGAAAATGCTCAAAACAAAGTCTCACATAAAGAGGCAAGTGAACTGTTTTCAAAAGCTATTTTATGGGCTGAACAAACTAAAGCGACAGATAAGGATATTTTATTTTTAAAAGAATTTAAAAATAAAGCTGACAAATTACATAAAGATACATGTATTCAAACAAAAATAAATTCTTATTTTTCAAAATGAATTTTCGGTCACTTTTAGTATGTTCCTTTATGTTTCTGTAAATTAATTAAATACAAATGAATTCTTATGAGTACTTATGTTTCTTTTCAGTAATAAAAATAAATAATATATATGTACAAATATGTATTGCGTTTAAAATTTAATTTTAACTCTAGTCCGGACGATCCACTAATCCGGACAGATGCTGAGATCCGGACTATATCTGTCCGGATTAGGGAGGTTGCACTGTATTCCTTTATGTTGGATTCTTACGAGGTTCTTCTATTTCATCTTTTCATCTCGCCTTCTTCTTCTTTATGCATTCCCAAGCATTTCCATAAATTTCAATCAAAATTCAAAACAACGAATTTTTTTGCATGATCAGTATCCAAATCGTTCGTATTTCAAACAGTGGAAGTGAGCATGGGAGGAAGTGGGAGAGGTAGGTGTGATTGGGTATTTTCCAAGTGTTTGGAAAACATTATATATCATTCCGCTGCACAAAACTGGAAACATACGCAATATACGAAATTATCGTGGAATTGCTAAAATTAGTGCGTTACCTAAACTGTTTGAGAAGATAATAACTGATCAAATCTCAAGAAATATACTGGCTTTAATATCTCCTACGCAACATGGTTTTTGCAAGGGAAGATCAACTACAACAAACTTACTTGAATTCGTATCGAAAATCATTAATAACTTTAAATTCTCTCTGCAAACAGATGTTATCTACACTGATTTCAGTAAAGCGTTTGATGTAGTGAATCACAATCTCCTTCTTTTAAAGTTAAAGTTATATGGTTTTCCTAATACCCTTCTGTATTGGATGCAGTCATATCTCAGAAACCGCACACAAATGGTGGTGTTTAACAATACCATCTCGATGGAGTTCCCAGTTCCTTCTGGTGTTCCTCAAGGGAGCCACTTGGGACCGATGCTATTTTTGCTTTTCATTAATGACCTTCCGTCAGTAATTAGAAATGACGATGTATTGATTATTGCGGATGATGTGAAGCTTTTTATATCATATAAAAATGTAGCAGATGCTAGTCTCCTACAAATGGATCTTGATTCCTTAAATACATGGTGCAATACAAACTGTATGGACCTTAATCTAACGAAGTGCAAACAAATGACTTTTTCACGTTGCCAACGGCCATGTTTCTTAAATTACACTATTGACGGATCTAAGTTGAATCCAGTGGAAACTATTGACGATCTAGGAGTAGTTCTTGATAGGAAACTAAGATTTCATAATCATATTAACCGCATATCCAGCAGAGCGCATATCACTTTGGGATTTATTAAGCGATGGGCTAAAGAGTTCAGTGACCCATACATTAATAAGTTACACCTCACTTGTTAGGCCAATATTGGAATATACCTCCCCTATCTGTAGCCCAAACTACGCTTGCTATATGGTTGAGATCGAATCGGTCCAAAATCAATTTCTGCTCTTTTGTTTACGCAATCTCCACTGGAACGAATCTGTAAAATTGCCACCCTACGAGTCTCGCCTAAAGCTGATTGACCTACCGCCACTTGTTTATCGTCGAAGAATGTTATATGCGATTTTTATCCTGAACATACTACACGGAGTTACTGACTCTCCATATTTGTTGACTAACATTCACCTTAATGTACGTTGAGGAGATACACACCTCTTCATCTAAGCTTGAGTAGATCTTCATATCTCCAGCATGAACCTTTCGAAATGCTTGCGCTGATTTTAATTTTGTATATTCTGCTATTAACTTTTCAGATTCTATTTGTTTCTATTTCTATTTCTATTGAAAAAAATTTTAAATCTGTTATCTTAATCTTAACGATCCTATATATATGTATTTTCTGTATTTTCATATGTAAGCGAACTATAAAGCAATTATGCTTAGTTTAAGTCGTAAGTAAATAAATAAATAAATAAAATATGTGGGCGTTGTAAAACGGACAGACAGCCAGACATACATAGCTCGGCGTGCTGACTGTTGTGAGTGTGATGCGTGCCTCTCTGCCTTGAGAGACCTTGATATATAAATCACGAATAATTTACAAGGCAAGGTGGCTATAAGATAAATTTTTAAATTTTTTTATCTTATAAATAAAAAAATTCAATTTTTTTTACGTAATTAAATTATTACCGTAAAAAATTACGTTCCTAGCCATGTAATTTTAAAATTATTGTAATGTTTGCCTCACCTTCCTAAACCATTTATGGGAGTAATTCTAGTGCAGTGCACGACTAATAATTATGCAAACATATTAGTAGTAATATTATATGTAGATTACAATCTGTTCCTATAGTACTTCTACAATGTAAGAATCATGCAAAATTTCAACCTCCTGGAGGCCATTTAGAACATTGCCAGTGAAGTTCCCTTTAAATTTTTTAAGGTTTGTTTTCCGTACGAATCTGCTCCAGGCTGTTATCTAAAAGAAAATTTTATATATAATATAATAATACAAAGAAAATACTATTTAGAGGTGATTTCTTAAAAATATATGTATATGCAATCCGGAGATGATTTTGTTTAGCGTTCCACGCGATAATCGTATTAGATCAGAACAGCTGGAACGCAGCTACATATTATATAGAGTTGTTTAAATTTTTTTAAAATTTATATTTAAAATTTACTGGCGTTCTAATTACAGGTAAAATAATCAGGTGTTGTTTAACGGTTAGTGACGTCCGTAAAAAGGTTCGCATATTCTACAAGACGTTTGATACAAAGTGCGTAATAACAACGCAGTTCTTTAATGATGTCAAACAAGAAGCATCCGAAACATATTTCACTTCCGACGGTAAGATGGTTCTACACTTTTGGCACGGTTACAACTACCTTTTGCACTGCGTTAAGGCACCTGTTAAGCTTCAAGAGAAAATTCTGCCAAAGCTAGAGCTCATGTGGATGACAGATAATGTTCTTTTCAAGGAATACCAACTCCAAAAGAAACTTAACTATGAAAATGCATCTGATTATCTAATACATCATCCGGAAGCATCAGATTTCCTCCACGATTACATTCTCAGCTTGCTGAAATACAAGCCCAGCAATGTGTTGGAGTTTACAATCAAATTTTTTCAAAACATGAAGTTCACATACTGAGTTCTTTCAAACTATTATCCGTAACTACCAAAACCGTATATCATTGTTTATGTTGTCATAATAAAATAGAAATTTTCTGTATAATAATTTTGAAAATTTGTTTCTATTTGGTATTGTGTTTTATATTAAGAATTTTGTCATGGACGTTTGTGAGGGCCGCAATAATATTACACAAGTAATTACTAAATATTTTAAAGTTGTTTTGAAATGAAGATGTTTATTTCAAGGAAAATAATGCTGAACCTGTCCAAAGTTCTAATGAGAATGCACAAAACTCGATCGAGCCTCAAAGCGAGACTCGTGACTCAAAATTTGCGGTATGTTTTCTTGTATTATACAATTTATTAAGCAAGATATGTATGCATATGTTCTTATCTTGCCTATTTATATTCAAAGCTTTTAGTTAACAAACAGGCGGATGAGTTCAATAATCCACCTTGCTATCTGCCGCAACCAGGTGATGAGCTGCCTAATAAAGATCACATGGAGCCGATGGGACCCATTGGACCGTGGGCCACTGGTAAAGTTGACTGGAGCCCAATGGCAGGCCTAACGGGTACACGTCCCGTTGTTGACCGTTACTCAATAACACGTTTTAGTCCCAACGAATGGCGAGCAAAGAACCTAGAAAACGTTAAAAAAACAAATAAAGTTTTTGAAAAAGCGCTAAAGTAACATTTATATTTTTCTATATGGAGAAATAAAATCTATATACAACTTTGATGAACATATATATTTACAGAAACCAGTATAGCTCAAAGGCAGCATTATTACGAATAACTTCTTTGGTCAGTAAAACTCAGAATGAAACAACTCAAAACCTTACCAAACGGGCTCAATTAGTAGGGAAATGGAAGACTACACTGGAGAATGCAATAAAAGCCATGGCCGATGAAATTAGCACTTTGGAAGAACAACGTGTCCGGTTAAAGAAGTCTCTGGTCATATTTGGAGTTCCTGAATCAATAGGTAAGATTTTGTACATACATGTATGTATACAAGTATGTTCATATTATGTGCTAGCAAAGATCTCTGACGTAAGCTTTATCTATTTTAAAGCCAAGTCGTCAACACTCATACCTTCATTTTATGAAATGAACAATTATTTGTTTTATTTTTATTACTACTAATCCAAACCAATTTTGCATTTTATATACATGAGATATTTTTAATTTATTGAATGTAGGATTTTCCGTTGCAACTGGATCTGGCACAGTTCTAAAAGAGTGGTATATTACTTAGTTTCTGACTTAGTATCTGACTTAGTTTGTTGACATTCTTACCGATTAGGGCTTTTCTCATTCCACCTCATTCCAATTTGGTATAGTAGTTAATATTGAAGTTAGATGTTTAGGAAATATGATAAATTTTGTTCTCATAGGCCCATATTACATTGCAAACAGTTGTTTGATCAAACAGTGACATTGTTTTCGTTATCTGTACAAAGTTGTCAAGTCTCAGTTTGTCCCTGAGAGATTGAAAACAGAAGAACTGGTGGCACCGCAAACGCTGCTTGCTGTCGACGAGTGCAAACTGCAAACCGAAGAGTTCTTGTAATGCTGTAAACACATAGAATGTAGCTCAGCTACAACAGTCTTAGCAAATTGTCAAAAATCTGCGTTGCTGAGACGCCGCAGAGCGCAGAGCATTTAATTTTTACAAAATCAAATCTGCAAAATCCATTCTAAAATAAAAACTAATAGATAAATAAAGCTTAATTTAATATAATTATCATATAAAAACTCACACAGTACGATTTTGCCTCAAAATATTAACTCAAATGTTAAATACCATGTAAACAATCATAAAAAGAAGGAGAACAAGAGCAGCGACAGTAACAAAATTGAAAAATTTTCCAAAATTGTCGCCGTCATTGGCAGAGGCAGCGGCTACCTTTTATTTTTTTCTCGTTTTCCATAAGAGCCTGTGTAATTTTGACAAGATGCAGCTACAATGTCGCTGAGCTACATTCTATGTGTTTACGGCATAAGGTGTAATAAAAAAGTATGCATGTATTGGAGTGAAACAGCTACACTGTTATCGCAAAAAGGAGAATTGCGTGATAATATTTGCGCATTAGCATCTCTAACTATTTAGAAATACTACGGAAAGTGTTTGACTGTTCTATGTGTTTGCAATGTAACATAACAAGTAAATTGTTATAAAGTAAATAACAAGTAAATTTGAGGAGAGAGCAATATGGGCCATATAGACCGCTAAAAGTCCATTTTTTCTGGTCTGCAAATAATTGAAGAATTATTTTATTTATAGCTTGGGTGCCACAAAATTTCTTACTCTCGTTTTCTCTTTACACGAGCAATTGTTTTTGCTCAACTACTGCTACGAAAGGTTGGTTTCCTCTTTCTTTCACATGTTTAAAATGTGTTCCTATTCATTTCCACAGCTCATGAGATCTACTATAGATCGTGCTCGTTATTTGCGTTCGACATCGTCTTTTGTTGGTTGTGTATGTGTTCTTTTCCTATTTCTGACGATTTTTGCTTGCATTGTTTTTTTTTGTAAAAGTGAGGATGTGTTGAAATCTAAAATCGTGATACGTATATATACAAAACTACTGCGAGTATCCTAGCGTCTTGGATATCTCAAGAAAGGTAATGTCATTTGCTTTTAAACTGAATATAAATATTTTTAATAATTGGTTTATATAAGTAACTAATGCAGATGGTAAAAAAGGTTATGTAATAAGTGTAAACAATACTCCATGGAATTATTAGGAAAACAGATATGGGTACTGATTATAAACAGGTATGGGTACCAAACCCACAGACGTGGAAATTTCTGCGCGACATATGTTTACATCGTCTAGGGACCACTCACGATTAAAAAAAAGAGTGTTTTTCATTTAATCTTATTTTATTATATACGTATCTTTTACTTCCGAGTATAGATTAAAAGAACCATAGAATACGTTTTACTCGTACATACTATGTGATATTTGAATTCTACATTTTATTGTAGAATTGATAGTCTTTCATAATTTACTTTCCCATAGTTAAGGAATGCATTGAAAAGCGCGCTGGTCGACCTGACACAGAGCTTGTACGCGACACACCCGAAGAGGAACTCGTTAATGAACTCGCATTGATTTCTGAAATTCGTTTACTCCTAAAAAAGACTCTTGAAGACTTCGAACAACAACAGGTGGAAAACAGCACTGCTCGCCAGCGATTGGAGTATGATTGGAGCGATAAAAAGGAAGCGTACGAAATCGATTCTCTTAATATAGGTCTGAACAACAGTTCAAAAACGATTATGTTTCGTCCGGGTGCGATTCGCCAGCCACCAGAGTATGTTTAAACTACATTTTTAAGCCAAAATATTTCAAATATTCAAGTAATTGTATGTTTATGTATTTTAGACAGGCATCTGAGGTATATTGGGAACACTTTAGCAAGGAGACTTTAGAAGATTGCGAAAACTGCCGACAAAAATCGGTAGGTAAATAAAAATATATTTTGCTTTAATTTGGGTTTTTATGCTAAATCACAAATTATATATAAAATTTTCATAATTAAATCTGAAAAGACAAAAAATATTTTCGTCATGCTACGCTTTTGAACATTTTGGTGCGGGCGGAGAGAGCAAAAATAAATCGTTTATGTGTGCGTATATCTCTTCCTAGCTGCCTCGTGAATTCACGTGGACAACTTTATATTGATTATTTGTAGTGCTCTCGTAAAAAATTATTAGGGATAAATATTAAATAATGCCGGCACTTTGTCGCAACAGAGGCGGTATTTAATTTTGAAAATCAAAATAATCGGAAAGTTGTCACGTCCTGGCCGAAGCCGAAATACGCTACACCTTTAACCCTTCCGTCAACAATACTTTTTTCACCTTTCCGTCAACGGAACGGGGTGGCCAGACCCTCTAATATATCTGAGTCAATAATCACGAAAAAAAAAAAAATTAAAAACACTGTAAGTTTATAAGAACATAAATAATTATTATTTATTACATATTTATCTGAGAAATTTTTCTATTTATTATATAACATTCATTTGCCTCCAGTTATGCATTTATTACATTTGAAATATTTCTGACTATGTTGTAAACATACTGGATCTGAACATACACTACCGGCCAAAAGATTCGAAGCATCACTCCTGTTCATAGAAAATCGTGTGGCATTTCTATATTATTGTATAAATTTTGATTTTTTCTTTTTTAATAGAATGGTTGTAAAGTGATAACTGTAATATGGAACCCAAAACGGGTTTACGGCGTTCATTGTTTAATTGCATGCTCAAACAAAGCACTAAGTCAAGAAATTGGGTTTTTTTGTTTATTGCACTTGCCATACAAAATCGAGAAAAAGGGTTATAAAAAACCTTTTTCAGGTACTCAGGGTAATTTTTTTTTAATGGGGTAATTACTAAAGGTAATTATGAATAATTATTACCATCCATTTTTACCCTGGGTCATGTATAAAAGGCTGACCTAGAATATTGACACCTTTCTTTGTTCATCAAGATTCAAACTGACCAAACGTTAAAAAAACCGAAGTCATGCCAAAAAATAAGATTGATATATGATCTGCAGTGATTACTCTTTATAAGGAAGGCAATTCCGAGCGAATAATAGAGCAAAAATTAAAAATGTCGACTAGTTTTGTGCGTCGCACCATACAAAAGTACAAGGATTATCGAACTCTTGCGGACCTTCCGCGGTCCGGAAGGCCAAGATCGGCAACAAATCGTGAACATAGAGTAATGACAATATCAAGCAGACGGAACAGCAGAAAAACGGCTCTAGAAATACAAGCCGAGATCAATAACAGTCGATCAAACCCGGTGTCATTAACAACTGTAGTAAGGCGGCTAGAGATGCTGGTCTTTGTGGAAGGATTGTTAAAGAAAAACCCTTACTTCGAACACGAAATAAAAAGAGAACACTTCAGTGGACACTAACCTATAAGAAATGAACCGAAGAGGACTTAAAAATGTTCTTTGGAACGACGAATCACATTTCGAGCTGTTTGGGTCTAATCGAAGAATTTTCGCCAAACGTAGTGCCCAAGAGAACATGCTGCCGGAGTGTGTAATCCCAACAGCGAAGCACGGTGGCGGTTCCGTTATGGTCTGGGGATGCTTCTCAAGCAATGGAGTAGGCGATTTAATTCGAATCGATGGAATTATGCGAAAGGAGGAGTATAGAAAGATACTGCAGCACAATGCAATACCATCAGGCCTACGATTGATCAGCGAAGGTTTCGTGATGCAACAAGATAACGATCCCAAACACAGTTCCAAATTATGCAGAGGCTATTTAGAGAACAAACAAACATCTGGAATATTAACAAATATGATTTGGCCTGCCCAGTCACCCGATCTCAATCCAATAGAGCTTCTATGGGATGAGCTGGACCAACAAGTGCGAGAAAAAGCGACTACGTACAACAGAGGAAATGTGGAATGCATTGTTGGAATCATGGAACAATATACAACAGGAAACCATAAAGAAATTAATCGCCAGAATACCAAGACTTGTAGCAAAAGTTATTTAGTGCAAATGGGGATTTTTTGATGAAAAATCAGTTTAGACGTTTTAGTAAAAATTTGGATAACAAAAATTATTCTAAAATATAATTTTAATGTAATCTGAAAGGAAATATAATAAACTTTAAAATTTACAATTAAACTTTTTATTTTTAAAAGCTTTGGATAACTATTGTTAAGATTTGTGGAAATTTCAAGGGTGCTTCGAAACTTTTGGCCGGTAGTGTATGTAACAGGAGAAACGTGTTTTTCTTCGAATTTTGTTGTTTATTTGACAAATTCTGCATGATTTTTTGGTCTGTCACAGAGGCTGAAGAGTCACTTCTCGGAAATCTCTCGGAAATAGGGGCTCCATAGAATGCTTATATACCATTTTTTACGGAGAATTTCCCAATATTCCTTGGATTTTGTAATATAATTCCTGTTCTGTTACAGATTTCCAATCCATTAACGTGTGTGATTTATCTTTCCTGTTGTGCTTCTCCATTTCCTTTTGAGCCTTTCTGTTAGTTTCTCTAACGATCAAAACTATTCGGGAGTTATTATTTCCTTGAAAATAGAAATTGGGCTCTGTAGGATTCCTCGGCAGCGGCTGCGCCAAACCGCTAAAGTGAAATTAAGCCTTCGTTTTTTACCGAAGAAACGAATCCCAAAATTTTTTTGGGGGCGTGGCTTCCGTATAGAAGATATGGGCGTTTGAATTGCGGAAATGCAGAATTTTTGGCGAGCGATAAGTCCCAAACTATTAGCCCTATAGAGGTGGTGTATATACCGATTGAAAGGAAATATTTGCACCTATGTTTTAGTAATATGTATATATTTTTTCGATATTGTCAATTGTTTAGGAGATATTTTAGTTTTAAGAAAAAAATGGTGGAGGGGCTATTACAAAACCTTCCCCCTACCTCTTATATGACAATTAAGGTATGTATTAAAATCAATAATCTTAAAGCCCATGATTTTCTCTTTTCAACGATATATAATACGTTGCAGGTGCTTCAACAATTCCAGCCACACTCACTGAAATATAAAAAAATGAGCGTTTTACAGACCCCAAAATTTCAGTTTTTTAGCATTAGTGCCCTAAAATTGGCCACAAAACACTATTCTGTTGCGTAGCCGGTGTTTGACATTCTGAGGGTTATAATCAAAAAGCGCGGCCGTAGGCCGAAGGCCGGAGGACGCATACACGCCATAAAATTGGCCACAAAACACTATTCTGTTGCGTAGCCGGTGTTTGACATACTGAGGGTTATAATCAAAAAGCGCGGACGTAGGCCGAAGGCCGGAGGACGCATACACGCCCTAAAATTGGCCACAAAACACTATTCTGTTGCGTAGCCGGTGTTTGACATACTGAGGGTTATAATCACTATGAAATTGTACCAGACGAATAAATTCCTACTTAATAAATAATAATTAATCAAAAAAAACAAATCATGAAATACACATAAAACACTGTTTTTAAATAATCATTCCTTCTGCAATTTACCAACTATAGCGGTAAGTATGACATATTATATATCGCTGGAAAGAGAAAATTATGGGCCTTATAAATAGTGTTTCTAATATATGTATACCTTAATTGTCATATAAGAGGGAGGGGGAAGGTTTTATAATGGCACCTACACCATTTTTTTCTTAAAACTCAAATATCTTCCAAACCGTAACCTTGGCCATAAAATGGTGTACTAGGAAAATGAGGGGCATGGCAATACCTTTGCTTTGACACCTCGATCGTTAGTATACCTTTCCTAATTTGGGTATAATAAACCTTTAAAGAGGTGACCCTTCGCGACCTTTAAACGCCGATAACACGCAAACTAATGCCACGCACCCAAAAGTGGGCGGTTATTTACCATTATAATGGTCCAAAAAAACGGTAAAAAAAGTAACAAAAAAATCGGGGCAAAACCGCTAAAGTGAAATTGCTCCGATTCCTCTTCTAACCGAATGTCCGACACTTCGAACAATATTGTGCGTCCTCAATCGTCCTGCTTGTGGCGGAGTTTTGTGCCATTCGACCCATCACGGGCAAGGAAGTAGTTATTGTATTCGTCAGAGGCATTTGTTTGCAGAAACGCATCGTTTTCCTCGTTCAATTCGGCCAAAATGTCTTCATCACTTTCATCGTCGTAAGTGCTTGCAGGTTCCAAAACTATTTCCATTTCCTAATCGGAAGCGTTTCCAGCTGGTATATAATTTTCATCTTCATCCTCCTGAGAAAGCTCTACTCACTTTCATTTTCAACTCCTTCACCAATAATGTCCTGAACGAGACGCTCCAAACGTTCCAGCCGTTGCTCTTGGGTCATACTAAATAAATACCCAAAAATAAGTACAGAAGGAGTGTTATTTTGGAATATAATTTTTACAAAAATAATTTCTTACCGCCTCAAGGAACTGTTGGTAGAATATTCATTTGCCCTTTTATCAATAAATTACTAAATTTATACTTTTAAATGTAAGGTCACTTCGTGTCTAGTGTTATTTACTAAATGACGTTTTTCAAATAGAAACAATCAATTTATAAAGAAATGCGGCTGCAAATTTTCACCGAAATTCCATAAATTTTGCAGTTGAGAACGGTTTGAAAATTTATATACAGGCATAAAATCTTTTATTTATTGCCTCAAATTTATCATTTTTTACTAAATTTTATTGCTTATGTAGAAAAGTGATCCTAACAGGTAAACAAATAATTAAGTAATTAGTAAAAAACAACTTCATGACACAAATAACTGGTAAAACCCCATTCGTCGACATTAGGGGTACTGGTAGAAATATCCTTGTAAAACCTATTAAAAATTTTGTTTGGGAAATTTTTTATTTGAATGTCATACACAATAATCAGATTGAGGAATGCATTGAATTTCAGACAGATACCGCAAATAGGTATTAAGAAAAAGGCGTTCAAAGTCGAAATGGGACTGGCCAGACCCTATAGTTGACGGAAGGGTTAAGCACTATAATGTTTCAATACTGCAGTAGTTAGCGGAAAATGCACACTTTTAAAACAACAGCAATATATGTATTAGATCATAAAATGCTATGTACGAGGTTTGTTCAAAAAGTAAAGCCAATTTTGAATTTGAATTGCCCGGATGCAGCGATTCGAGTAAATCTTTTTGTTTTTAGGTTTCCAGCACTGTCCTTCATACCTGTGTAGAGTTTTACGTCATTAGGTGTTTTCTTTGGTTAGTTTGGTTGTGTTTTCTGAGCAACTAAAAGTGATTTTTATAATGTGTGATTTTATTGAACAAAGAAGTTGCATTCAAATTTGTTTGCAGAATGTCGCAGAAGGCCTTTGCCGATCAGGTTTTGCCTGAAAGGAATGTTTACAAGTGTTATAAACAATTCCAAGAAGTTAAAGACAAAAAGAGTCGTCCCGGACGACCATCAACATCAATCAATGAAAAACATGTCAATGAAATCAAAGATTTGATGCTCAAAAATCGTCGGTTGATAATTAGAGACCTTGCTGATAATGTTAACATTTCGATTGGATCGGTCCAAAGCAATATTAAAGAGCATTTGTGCTTGAGAAAAGTCAAATCGCGATTGGTTCCAAAAACACTCACTTTCTTCGCTGGTCAAGAATAAATATAGTTTTCTATATCACAACAAAAGCAAAGCAAACATTACGTGAACATTCAAGCAAGAAGTCAATGCATACACACCAAAGACTACAAGACCGGAAACTCTTCCACTACACTCAAAAATCGTAAAATCAAAAAACATGTACACTATACGTGTGATTTCGCATTGAATTGTTGTTGCCCGTTTGGTGAAGTTGGGAAAAAATTCGTTAACATCGCAACGGGTGGAGATGCCAACCTGCTAACAATATTTAATTCAATTTAATTAATAATAAAAGGTGAATAATTATATTTCAAGGAAAAGGTAGAAATTATAAGAACAACAACAATTTTTCTCTAGCTCATATAGTTTCTATGTTACAGCCCTTTGAAATTTGAAAGTTTCATGTCTATTTCTCCTAATCTTTTTGAGGTACCTATGTGTTATTACAGTCGAACTGCACTATACTGAATCTCCACGGGGACAGACAATTATTTCACTATATAGAAACTTCATTATACAGAAATATTTTTTTGTGTGTGCTATGATTCTGTGTTCTTGATTTTAATTCATAATAAGGAGAACTTCATTGTATAGAAGTTCACTATAAGGAAGTTCGACTGTATTATCGTTGAAAAGGTAATCGAATTAGGTTTCATTTATGTAAACTATAATTTTTTGGAGTAACTGTTTCTTTTAGAAAAAAATAAAATGTAAGCTTTTGTATATAATTTTTTCTATTCAGTAATTTTTTCTGAATAAAATGTATAATTAACTTATAAATTATCGCAAAATTGAGAAATTATAATCTCTTACCTTTCTAGATATATATATAACATCATAATCGTTGCAATATTTTAGGAGAAAGCCAATAATAACACTAAAAAAATACGAATTTTTATCAAACATTATAAAAGCAAACAAACGCGTGCCAAATCTAAAATTGAATTTTCCTCGGAAAACAAACGTTTTTCGATAAAAGATTGGTTAACACAAAGGATAGGCAATTTGCATACCTGTCCAATGACACCAATAAAGTACAGTTTGCGCCCATATAATTAAATACTTTATTATACGTATAAATGTATCACATTACAAATATTGGTTAGTTGTTAGTTGGTATCTCTAGATACACAAGCGGTGGTGAGCTTAGAAGCAGAAAAAAATACATGTCGGGAAGCGAAAGTTTTATTCTAAATTGCTATTAAATAACAATAATGATACTTAGTAATTTGTCAAAAAAAGGTGCCTGAAAGGATTTTGAACATATTCTATAGAATTAATTAAGTCGATATTAAAGTAAATGTGCTCATTTTGTGTTGTGAAAATTCCATCTAAAACGCAATTTTCTAGACACAAAAATCACCTCATTTGTTTTGTGTACGTAAAGACCCCGGGGTTTTATGTAAACAAAAATTTCTTAGCAATTGTTGTTGCATTGCTCTTCGTGGCACGCACACATTCAAAGCATTTTCAAGAGTCGCCAGTCTTGTAGCACAGAATAAACAGTATACAAATGCGCATGTCGCCCAACGAAGCAACCTGAATTATGGGTGCGGGCCGAAAGCAATAGGGGGATAACTGAATTTGGTTAACAGAGCTTTGTCGCTGTTAATTTGTCGGGCGACGAAGTTCTTTGCTGTTATTAGTTAGGCAAGTTTCATCAAAAGAGCGAGTTCAGTGCACACTCTACCAACAAACACACATGATATGAGAGTCGAAGATCTTTTCGAATGAGTATGAAGGGATCGGAAGATCGACTTTGTTTCTTTTATTTTGCACTAACAATGCTAGCGAATATGCGTAAGAAGAGATAATCGATGCAGCACTCGTATGTCAAGTAAAGTGTGAAAGAAAGAATCGATCCATTTATCGTGTACAGCGGGCGATGAGAAGAACGGTGCGATTTGTCATCTTTTGCTTCTCTTACAATAACAAACCATGTTCAGCCGTCCCCCCGTCTGGATTTGTTTTAAATTTTGCATTTTATGGTTTTTGGAAGGAATTTTGCTTTCGTAGCTTTGTTCTGCTTCTTGTTCGATGTCCAGGCTTTGTAAAGCGCTGGCACGATCTCCGTTGCGAGCATAGTGTGCTGTTGAAGAATTTGAATAGGCAGATGATCTACTTTAGTCGGCATATCAACACATTCAATACGTTATACGAGTAACATTAAAAAGTTAATGGAAACCCTTTTATAGGGTTAAACGAATGTTTTTTACGAATTTGAAATAACACGAGATAGAAAGAAAATATAATTCTGTTTATAAACATTTTTTGTAACAATTCATAGATTATCAATATTCTACGCATTTCTCTCAAGATTTCTTCTTTTTTTACACAGTAGTTTTGTTTTAGAAAACGAAAAAAGTGCTAGTCGACAATTTTTTAGGAGTTTGATATGCCTGCGAAACACATTCCTACATCTTCCTTGTGTAAACATATATATCTGTACAAGCATATTTATTGTACGGGTATGTGTGTACATATTTATAGTACAATAGAAATGCTGTAGGAAAAAATCGACTGAGCAACGATGATACCGAATGATGACGAAGTTGCCGTCGGGAAATGTTGATCAGCTACTCTGTTAGAAACACCAAACGAGTTGAACTTTACAGAAACAAAGGCTGTTAAATGCTGGTCGTAGTATTATTAACAGCGGACGTAATGTTACGTTAACAGTGGTCGTAATATTGCGACCACGGAACAAATTTTTTTTTGTATGAGATGCGCATTCTGTATACTGTTTATTCTGTGCTTGTAGTCTTTGATACACACGCACACCTAAACTGCGTTTCGGCAAAACTGTAAAATTCTTATTGCTCTCTGTACAAAGTTCACAAACGAGTACGCTCTAAGCTTTCATAGTTGAGTTCATCCAGGGAGGATGACATAATGATTGCTGCGAGGCAAAACATAATGGTTCTGTCGACGAGGACAATCTTCTCTAAACAGTATTAAACGTGAACTTGTTGTGTTTGTAAAGAATGCTATTTGGTTGTCCTACATGTAACCACAACAGCAAAAAGTTTTTCGTTAGAGCAGAAATGATTAATCGAGGGCAAACAATGTTCGTAGCGTAATATCCGCATCAGTGAAATCAGGCTTGGGCTTAGTAGATTACACAAACAAAATTCATGTAATTTTGACACCTCGAGACTAAATTTTGACAACTTTACAAGTTAGTTACAAAAATCAGAAAAATATTTTGAGAAAGGAATACAACTCTTGTTCCTCTTCATAGCACTAAGTCAGAAATATGATTTTTAAAATACGTAAAGGAGACAGTTTTAAAACCAACGCATGCTTCGAAAGATTCACATGGAACCTTTTTCAAGCCATGTAGTTGCACAATATTTTGCAATGGAAACGAAGTAACTATAATTCATAAAAATTGCTTGATCCACAAATATAGTCAGCTGTTTTTTTAACCTGACACAAGTATTTTTAACCGAAGGAGATGCCAACGTATTCAACTTGTTTTGTTGAATATTAATCTGTCATTTAGTTTTAATTTTTACTTCATTGTGATTTTAGTTCTTTTGCTATCTAATTTAAATGAATTTCAATTTAAATGCATGCGTTTTGAATTTATTTGTGCTTATTTAATTTTAATTCAAATTAATGAATTGTGAATTTATTTGTGTTTACCTCATTTTAACTTAAATAGAGGAAAAACCAAAAATTACAAAAGCAAGTAAGTTTACATTACCTTTAATATTTCCAAGCCGCTAAGAAATCCTTAAAAACGCGACAACTCTTAAATACAATCTAGTTTTTCTTTTGTTTACTTAAGTTTAATTAAAAAAAATTAAATTAATTACAAAATTAGGTTGGTAGTGAGTTGTATTGCAACTGTGATTTCGCTAGTAAGTTCCGCATATAGTAGTACTGTACGATATATTTGGGGTTTAAAACGATTCGATCACGTATCGATATATCGTAATTTCGTGTATGGCATATCTTTCGACTCAGCCCGTGGTTATGCTATCGAGTTTTGCTTGGCAAGTAGGACTTTTTTTTGTTGTTTTGTGTGTAAAAGAGAGAATGGGATATTTTTCTGTTCTCAACATCACTCTCACACACCGAGCACGAAAACTCGGTCTAGCGTACACCGAGGACACCAAGCAAACCGGTGTTGCTTAGTCTCAATATTCACAAAAGTATTGAAAAATGGAGTGGAGTGAAAAAATGGAATTAACTGATAAATATATCAATTATATTCCTCTGATTATCGCTCCAAAATATTACGCCTTTATATATGTTAAGCAGATTTCAATTAATATAAACATTTCGTCTTCCATCGCGTCGAAAACTACACCGCAAATAATACGTTTTCTCATTTGTGTAGTAGACGGGTTGCTGTTGAAGGTGAGAAAAACTATATATTTTTGAAGAAAGCAAGCGTGGGTCAAGCACAAGCGTAACCACTCTTTTTGCACGGACTCCGATCACAAAAATGAGACTAATTTCCCACCAAGTTTTGCTCGATAGCATAACCACGGCCTTACTGGTTCTTAGGGTTTGATTTGCGTGCATAAGGTAATCACTCTCAAGGAGCCCTCATATTTAGTCCGTCGACTAAAGTTCTCCAGATCTAACCACAGTAACGTTTTAATTCCATTTAGGCACCAGTATCTGATTTCTGAGCGTCATTTCTATATATTTGCAATCAGGCAGAAAACTAAATGGTTAAAATGGGGGTGGCAACGATTTTAATGCCCATAAAAATTTCACACAAAACCAGCAATTTTAATCTCAGTAGGAGCTGCTTTGAAAGCTTTTGATCAAAATTTATTCAATGTAGGGATATTGGAAATCATCGAGGATTTAACTCAGAGTGAAGCCGGAAACATTATAACGAAGTAAGAAGCCGTTATATGTGTATATTCTTTTACAAAAAAAGTAACAAACATCTGAAAAATGAATGAAAATTGCAAATGATCGGTGATAAATACATACATACAGTGATGGACAAAAAAATAAATACACCTGTAAACACTTAAAGACTTGCTCTATTTCAGTTATCTCAAATATATTAAATTAATTTTTTTTGCATAAGAACTGTTGCAAATAGTAAGCACAATTCTGATATATATGTAATGTATAAAGAAATGTGTTCTTTTTGGGAAAATTGTACACATTTCTTGAATATTGTAGAAAAGTCGGATTTTAATGTGGACAAAAAAATAAATACACTTCAATGTTTCACCCGTAAATTTACTGGAGTTGTTGAAAATTATAAGAAAAACAACTAGTATTATATTTGAATATTTAATACTTTATGGCATGACCTTTACTTTTCATAATTGCGCTCATTCTTTTAGGCATAGAATTAACAAGTCGCTGGCATGCCTCCAAAGGTATTGACTCCCACGCCATTCGCACGGACTGCCACAATTCTTTTTTATTTTTGGAATTTGTGCTGCCAACAACATCTTTTACTTGCTTCCACAGATTCTCTATCGGATTTAAGTCCGGCGACTGAGCAGGCCACTCCAAAAGAGCAACTCCATTATTGGTAAACCATTCTTTGGCTGCCTTGGCGGTGTGCTTCGGATAGTTATCTTGTTGGAACGTCCACACCAACGGCAAATTATCCTCGGCATGTGACAACATTATGCTCTGGAGTATGTTAATATAAATTTCCTTGGTCATAATCCCTTCTATAAGATGTATGGGACAAACTCCATACCAAGAGAAACATGCCCATACCATAATGCTGCCACCCCCATGTTTGACGGTCTTTTTTGTATACTTTGGATTGAATTCCGTGTTGGGTGGACGTCTCACATTATGTCTGCTATCAGATCCAAACAAATTGAATTTGCACTCATCACTCCAAAGAATGTTTCGCCATTTTTTTATGCCTTGATCGCCGGACCACATTTTATGCTCAGAAGCGAACATCTTTCTACGCTTAATATTTTTTTTGCTAAGCATTGGAACTTTCCTTGGTGATCTGGATGGAAGTTTGGACTCCACAAGCCTTCTTCTGATTGTTCTTGCGCTGAGGTTAATCTTAGTGGCGTTCAAAATCTTGTTGGAAGAGATAAAAGGGTCCTTTTTTGCCTCTAACACTATTAAACGGTCGGTTTTCTTGCTGGTTTTCCGTGGTCGCCCCCTAGTTTCTTCTTTAGATTTTATTTTAAATGAATTTTGCACCATACCTAAAAAGCACCCTAGAGTTTTCGCTATATTCCGGTACGAAAATCCGTCGCTTTTCATTTTTCTTATGATATTCCTTTTCTCATCCGAACAATGCTTGCTACGCCCCATTTCTTTCTAGAAAACGTTGTTAATCTATTGTAATATTCCAATATAACTATTTCTTTAAGCAATAAAACACACCTTTTTGCTTTTTAACTGTGACCAAATAAACTTTTTTTCTGTTTTTTAGTAAAGACAATTCAATTTCGATACGTGTATTTATTATTTTGTCCAGCCAACAAACGACATAAAATGACATTTGATAATTTTCCCGATAACGGTAAACGATCTTGCTGGTTCTTTTTGTGGGATTTTTCTGCCTACTACCTACCTACTTCCCAGAAGATGGCGGGATATTTGGTAGAGGGTAAAGGAAGAAAAAATCAGAGTTGTCTGCCAGAGTTATGTCTGTATTTATTTTTTTGTCCATAACTATATATACAGTGTTGGCCAAAAAATTAGCACATTTAAAAACTTTTTAAAACAAGTAATTTTTTTTATAAACCTAGCATTTGAATATAACTTATTTCTTTTAAAAACACTTTCAATGATTTCACAGCTTAAAAACAAGCAATAATTTGAAGAACAGAAAATTATTTATTAATATTTTAGATTACAAGTCGAATTTCTTACGGACACCCAATTAGCACACTTTAAAAATAATATAATTTAATGGCCGCATTTAACAGTTTTCATCAATATTTTGTTGGATATCCTTTTTGCCTTGTAACCGCTTGTAATCCTCGTGGCAAACTCTCAACCAAGTTTTGGCAGCGTCTTCGGGAAATGGAATTCCATCCATCTTGAATGGCCCGCCAAAGCTCAGAGGAATTTGATGTTTTTTTGGTTTCACCGCTTTTTCCACATCCTTCCACAGATTCTCAATTGGATTGAGATCTGGACTTTGTGCCAGCCATGGTAAAATATTTATTTTTTTATCGTTTGTACTGCTTTACGAGTCGTGCAGTATGCTTGGATGCATGAATGTCCACCTTAATGGCAAGTTTTCATCCGCGAAAGGTTCCATGTGGTTCTCCAAAATCCCTTTGTAAATATGCTGATCCATTCTTGTATCAATCTTAACAATTGGACCTACACCATGCCTCGAGATAGCAGCCCAAACCATTATACTTCCGCCACCATGTTTCATAGTTTTAATGGTGTACCGTGGGTTTAGTTGGTTATGCGGTGGACGCCATACATGACGCTTACCATCAGACCCAAGTCGATTAAATTTGGACTCATCTTGCCAATTTGGACTAATCTTGCAAACTGCAGTCTTGCTTCAAAATTTTTCTCCGACACAAATGGTTTCTTTTGTGCAACATATCCAAACAAACGTGCCTCATTTAACCTTCTTCGGATGGTCCTACTGTTAATTGCTATTTGGTGATCCCGGGCTATATTTTCTTTTATTTCGCGTGAAGTTATCTGTCCTCAGCACCAGATGTCTTTCTTGGAGGCGCTCTTCTTTTTACGGGTTCGGAACTTTTATAATTTCCATAATGCTGTAACGCATTATAAACCATTTTTCTTGACCGGCCAATATTATTTGCTATTTCTGCAATACCTTTACCGTTTTTTTTCATGAAAATTATCAATTTACTCTGCTCTGGAGTACACGACGTCTTACGACCCATCTAGTGTAAATTATTTAAAAAACTTTTAAACTACAGATAAATAAAGTTGTATAAATACTTACTGCTTTGAAAATTTATCTCTCTTGCTCGAATTAAAGAAAAAATCACTTCATTTACCAATAAAAATGTCCACGTGCTAATTTTGTGTCCACCTCACTTGAGCGAATGTAAGAAATTTTTTGCGATAATTAAGGAACTGCTCATATTTCTAACGGTAGTTTCCGTTGTATACAAGATTATACGTTCAAGGTTAAAATAAAACCACAGAAATTGTGGCAGCTATAACAATTAGGATATTTGGTGTTTTAATTTCTCATAATGCATGGTGTGCTAATTCTTTGAACACCACTGTACATACATACAAAAATGATATATTCATATATATAATTATATACACATATTCACATTATACCATCGCCCACTACTCTACAACGCGCAACGAAGTCGCGGGTAACCAGCTAGTGAGGAAATAAATAAATAAATTTACCAACGAGTATGTATTATGAAAAGATTACAAAAGCGAATTCGATACAGAGGAATTTTGATTTGGAGTTCCGACGATTAGGGACATACCATTTGGTTGGACTCGAACTGCGTTTAATAATGTTCCGTGCTTATGTTGTTGAATTCTGTAAGACTTCGTATGTGAATATGCGTAAGAATCGATTCAACATTCGTGATCCAGATAAAGTGTTAAAGAAAGAATCGAAGAATTATGGTGTACAACGGACGATGAGCAGAACGGTGCAATTCGTCTTCGTTTTGTTCTTTTACAATAACAAAACATGTACAACCATCCCTCCGCCGAACAAACAGATTTGTTTTAAATTTTACATTTTATGGCTTTTGATTGAAAGTTTGCTTTTTGAAACTTCGTTCTGCTTCAGTTTCGGTGTCTTTTTTAAAAAAAATTTTTTTCCAAATTTTTTTTTTAAATTTCCAAGTTTGAAATGAATTTTCTCAAAAACTGTTTGACATAGAAAGAAGGTTGAGGAACAAACAGTTGGCTTTCACACTGAGTATTTAGGAATGATCTAGGTACTATCTTTATTTTTTAATATTTTTCTCCCGATTTTAAGTTGGGTTCCAAGAAAATTGTCCCTCTCGCCTAAACCGGTGGTAATAACCCCTCTTACATAGTGCAGGCGGAGTCTATATAATGCTTCTGTTGTACAATTTTCTATAACTTTATTTAAGGTTATTAATATTTCAGACTGCTTAAATTATACAACCGCACTAACACGAGTATGTTAATCGAATTTATGTTTAATTTTCGTTTTTCTACAAAAATCAATTGCTTTCATAGATTTAAAACAATAATACTTTTCTTAAATTGTATACTTCAATTTTTAATTTTTTTTTTATTTTAAGGTGAAGCTTCGAGCAACACTTAATTCAATTCTTCTGAATGCTGCCCGCGATATTCGCACTCAAGCCGACGTAGTGGAAAAAGCATTGGTTGCGCGTATTAACTGTACACAGGAAAATTTAAAACGATTTGAAAATGATCTTCAAGATGTAAGTAGACATGGAAATAGCTAATTTCACTGTCCAATCGAGTAGACAGAAAATGACAATAACAAATAATCCTGTGGTCACAAACTAAAACCGCCTAACTCAAGTTATGAATAAATGACTTATTCCCACTATTAAATTGGGTTGGATTTTAGCAAGTTTTTTATAGAAGTTTTATAGAAGCTATTTAAAAACCAAATTGCCTCAAATACATTGATACATTATTATATAAAGGATATATTCACTTTATCCCGAAACATGTACAGTATAGAAATAGGGCAAATAGATATAGAAAAGTGTATATATTCTTCATCAACGTTATCTACTGAGTTGAGTTAGCCATGTCCGCCTGTGTATCTGTTGAAATCACAGGAAAACTTAGGTTAACCAGTGAAGATATAGGAATGAAATTGTAGAAGTATCCTTTGTTATTGCGTGCATGTTGGTATTGTACAGTTTTTGAGTTATGAAACTAAATTGCACTTCTGGGCATAGAGAATATGCCCATATTCATTAATATGCCGAATATGGGTGTGGTCCGCACGCTTGTGAAATATTTACACAGTATAGTCCTTAAAAACAAAATTTATTATCATAGAATTGTTAATTACTACACAAATATTTTTTAAGACAGCACTATCAACTAAGGCCTTCGAATGATAAGGATAGGTCGAGAGAGAAAGATAACAAACACAATTTAAACATCCATGCGTATGGGGATTCGCATCATCGTCCTGAAGGTTGAAAGGTGCGTTACCTTCTGCGCCATCGAGGACCGATATCATAGGAATAAATGTTTTACATAACTTACTATTTCATACTTCAAGTACAGGTACTAATTATTTCTATTAGTAGGCGTGGCCCACCGACCACTTTCACCCAAATTTCTACCGGAAGCTTGAAGGTGTAGGGTATTTCGGCTACGGTCAGGTCGTAGACAACACCCTTATTAGTTATGGGTATATTAGCTTTGTCACGAAATGTGTGACGCATAGAAATAGAGAGAGAGAGGGGTTTTTACATTGCATTGTACCTACTATAAGTGTACTTTTGATCATTTAATGTTATTTGCCCATTTACATTTCTTCGAAGATGTAAAAATGTGTGCAAGGGACTCGATAACGACGTAGATAACGTGTTCATATAATAAGAACAGTCTAAAGTTAGTTCCTGAGAAGGTTTTATTAACTGAAGACGGATTCAAAACCCCGTAAGCATTCTGAGTCCTTTATAGCCAAATATGCCGATAACTAAATATACATAATTTTACGACATTGCAATATCGACATCATACTTGACACATCATGATTATTCAGAGTGGGCTACGTGAAATTACGGGTTAATGTGGACAAACATTTATTGCTGACATTATAGTTGGTTAAACATTTCGTGATTGCCATTTCACATATAAGTAACACAAAGGTCATTAAATATGTATTTATATGAAGGAACTTCTACAAAATGTAATACTGTGAACAAAAAGTAAAGTCAATTTGTCTTTAATTTGGAAAATTTTTATTTATTCATACAAATCTATATCATCCCCTTCAAAGTAGTCCCCACCCGATATAATACACCTGTGTCAGCGATTTTGCCGATCTTTGAAACACTTCTGAAAATCGGTGGGTGGAATGGCCTTCAGTTCATTCTTCGATTGTTCTTTTATCTCATCAGTTGATGCAAAACGGTGTCCGCGAAGGGGTCGTTTAAGCTAAGAGAATAGTCAGAAGTCATATAGAGCTAAGTCAGGCGAATACGGTGGTTGTCAAACGATATGCACCGAAGTTTTTATGAAAAAGTCTCGAAGAATCACATATTATAGAAAATTTTAGTTGCTCAGAAAACAACGAAACTAAAGAAAGAAAATACTTACTGATGTGAAATTCTACACAGGTATGAATGATAGTGCTGCCAACTTAAAAACAAAAGAATTTGCTCGAATGGCTGCAGCCGCGCAGTTAAAATTCAAAATTGGCTTTACTTTTTGTTCACAGTAGTATATAACACCCATTTTAGGGCTGAATAATATTTTATACTATTAATCATATATAAATTATACATAATATACATTATTCATTCATAAATACAAATTAAATCAAATGTATAAAATGAAAAATGTTGCAATTGCCTTTGTTGATGTTGTTTAACAATGATTCTTATAACATATCTCTTCAAAATCACTGAATTATTTTAATAAATCATTTTTATTTGTTTTCGCTTTACAGTGCTTGCAAAAACTTGCGGACACGGAGATTCGAATTGACAACCTTCATCAAGCTATACGCAACTTTGATTCTGCCATGAAAGTATCTCAGACACGAATGGACAATCGCAGCTATCGACCAAATGTAGAGAACTGTCGTGACTCGGCACAAGTTGACCTGATCGAAGAAGTGCACACACTTCAGAGCAGTGTAACTGCAATGCTTGCGGAGCTTGGCGAAGCGGAAGCAGTAAAAAATGAATTAATGCAGACTCGTAGCAATTTGGAACGTGAGATCATGTTAAAACGACGCACATTAATGCTAGATAGAGAAAGGTGCATGACTTTGAGATCCCATTATCCCTCAACTAATGCACTAAGTGGATTTGCAAGCATGTAATATCCTTAATATTTTAATGTTAAATAACTCTCCATATACCTTAAATTCACGTTAAACTTAAAAATGTTCATAAAAATTTTAAATGACTATATATTGTATTTGGATAGATTTTACCAAACCATATACAAACAGTAAATTAGCAATGATATTGTAATATTAATAAATGAAAACAATAAAATCAGTATGTCTTTAAAAAATGGATCTTATTAATAAATTTTTCTCGAATTACGATATCTTCGCGAGGAGTGACACTCAGCCAGATTCTGAAAAGTAACGGTGACTGGCTCTGCCACTGACGTCTCAAGTCACCACGTCATAGTCTGAATCTTGCCTTTACGTCGCCCTCACGTTAATAACATTTTACTGTACGTTTACTGTCACGTTTTTCAGTACGAAGTTGTCAAATTTTTAGTGTTGGTAAACGAATTTCTGTATATTATGACTATGGTAAAATAAGAAACTTGAAGTTATGTTAAGTTGAAAGTTTCGAAAATACTCTCTCGAAAATACTCTCAATTTTACTTGGCCTTGTACATGCGAACGCCTGGACTGTGCTATTGAGACTAAATTCCGACAATTGCTAAATGTTAAGTAGTCGCGATGATAATAAGAAAACAAACATATGTCTTACAATAACCAGTAAGAGTGCTATATGCTTAATAACATTTTACTGTACGTTTACTGTCACGTTTTTCAGTACGAAGTTGTCAAATTTTTAGTGTTGGTAAACGAATTTCTGTATATTATGACTATGGTAAAATAAGAAACTTGAAGTTATGTTAAGTTGAAAGTTTCGAAAATACTCTCTCGAAAATACTCTCAATTTTACTTGGCCTTGTACATGCGAACGCCTGGACTGTGCTATTGAGACTAAATTCCGACAATTGCTAAATGTTAAGTAGTCGCGATGATAATAAGAAAACAAACATATGTCTTACAATAACCAGTAAGAGTGCTATATTCGGCCGATACCCTACACTTAAAAGTTTTGGAAAAATTTAATTGAACTATTATTAAGATTTTTAATTGCAGAACTTTATAGAGTGAAATACAAACTGACACTAGAGGAAATATGTGGTTATAAGGAAAGATCCCTTATAATCACATTTAAGGGTGGGCGAAGGTGGTGCTCCGCCCCGGGAGCCAAAGTGGGCCAAAGCTGCCTTGCAGTCGCGCATGCTGCCAGCTCCTCCCACCTCTTGCCAGCTTCTTTTAGGGCGTATGACTTCATGATCTGCTTACAGCTAGCCAGTGGCATACCTATACGTGAGTTATCTAGATTGATAACTAGCTCAGTTCCCCCGCGGGCTAATTCATCCGCTCGACAGTTCCCTGGGATATTACTATGTCCTAAAACCCAGCATAGCTTTATGGAAAACTGCTCTGCCATCTGATTTAAAGATTGGTGACAGCTTTTTACCACCATAGAAGGTTGCATCCAGGGCTTTTATAGCTGCCTGGCTGTCCGTACAAATACAGATATCTCTATTGTATGTCTGATTGTCCTTCAGCCAGGACAGTACCTCGCGGATTGCCAGCACTTCCGCTTGGAAGACACTGCAGTAGTCCAGTAATCGAAAGTTTTCTTCAATCCCAAGACGTTCACAGAATATTCCCCCACCATCTATGGGCCTGACTACGGCCACATATAACCAATGGGTTATTGTTGGATTTAGGGCCCATCTATTTCCAATGGCCTTCCTGCAAGTGTAAAGAGCACCTGCACTATGGCTTTGTTCACCCTCTCAGTGATGTTTATTTTCCAACTGAGTTTCCTGTCCAGGATCAGACCGAGAAATTTTGCATTTTCTTTAAAATTGAGCCTAAAAGTGGAACTCCATAGCATGCGTATGCGTGCGTTTGACATTTGGAGTTTTCGAACATTTACGTGCGTACCTAACTAGCAACTCCATAGCATGCGTGCACGTGCGTTTTTCAATCAGCTGCTTAATATATTTTGAGTGAATGATTTTGTGAAAACTATGGTTGATTTTGTGTAAAAAGCGCAAGTATGGGCGACGATTTCGGATTTTTCTTAATGATAATTGGCAGTGTAATTGCAGTATACATGCAATACACTGAATTAATGAAAGGAAGAAGGAAGTTTCAATTTGTTCCGATAATCAACGCTTCCTTTAACATACATATATATTTTTGTGCACGCACACCTCGTTGATTAAGTTTTCGCCATTCATTTTCTGTAAAATATAAACAAAAATATTATTCCAATTCAACAAAACGTAAACAATTTGAAGTTGGTTGCTATGTCAACTGTCATCCACACGCATGAAAGTAGAAAATTTTCTACTTCCATCCGTTTTCGAATTTAAGTTCGAATTTCTTGCGTGCGGTTGCATTTCCATGCGTGCCTATGGAGTTCATTTCATAAGAACGTGTGTATTCTACTTATATGTCAAACGCACGCACACGCATACGCATGCTATGGAGTTCCACTTTAACTCCGCCCATCCTGGGAGGCTCTATTTGAGGAATCCTGTGTTTCCTTGTAAAGAAGACAAGCTCCGCTTTCTGGGGGTTGACCCCTAAGCCCCTCGGAGCTGCCCATCTTGCTACAATGTTCAGAGCGTTTTGCACTAGATCCCTGAGGACACATGGGTGTTTACCCGAGGCCACTATAGCAAGATCATCTGCATAAGCAATGATCTTTAGGCCTTCTCTTTCTAATATCTTTAGCAGCCCATCGACCACCATGTTCCCCAGTATGCGAGACAGGACCCCACCTTGTGGAGTTCCCCTCCATACCATTCTTTTAACCCGTGAGTCCCCAAGTCTCGCCTCAATGATCCTTCCTTTTAGCAACTGACTAATGAAGGATATCAGGCGTTCTTCTACTTTTAGGATTCTCAGGGCATCTAGAATTGCATTTGCCTCTACGTTGTTGAAGGCTCCCTCAATGTCCACAAAAGCCACTAGGGAGAATTCCTTCCAGGCTAGATATTTTTCAATAGCGCCCACCAGGGAGTGTAGAGCCGTCTCTACAGATCTCCCTTTAAGATACGAAGTTGAGCAGAGGATATGTTTACCAGGTATTTTCCTCTTATGTGTAGTTCGAGAATCCTTTCCAAAACCTTCAGCAGGAAGGATGATAATGTGATGGGTCGAAGGTCCTTGGCAACCTCATGCGAGCGTTTGTCCGGCTTCGGTATAAACACCACCGCACTACTTCTCCATCTTAGAGGAATGTAGCCAGTTCGTAGGCATCCCTTATAGATGACCACCAACCATGGTACAACTGTGCCTTGGGCATTCTGCAGCTCAGCCGGGGATATCCCATCTGGACCCGGGGATTTGAAAGGTTTGAAGCTGCTTATAGCCCAGGTTACTGCGCTATCTCTTATTAGATATTCCAGATCCCGTAGGGAAGAGCAGAGAATGTCGCAGTCAAAACCACTAGTATGACTATTTCGCGGAAAGTGTGTGTCAACCAGAACCTCCAGAGATTCCATTTTTGACATAGTCCAGGAGCCATCTTCCTTCCTTAATTAGCTGATGCATACTGCGCTGGAGGATAAAATCCTTCTCAGTCGACAGTCTTCCGAGGTACTCATAACACTTTCGCAAACGGTTTTCCATGAGTTTCTCTTTGCCATACGTAGTTCCTTCTTATAGCCGCTTAATGCGGCCTTATATTCATACCAGAGATGAGCTTCCTTTGAGGCCTTGACCTTGTTAAACAGACGCCTGCATCTTTTCCGGGTCTCCATTAGGCTAGAGTTCCACCAGGGTAGGTTCCTTTTTCCTTTAGGATTCCTAGGGGGGCATGCTACACCCAATGCCCTGTTTAGAGCATTCGAGAAGCGATCAACATTGCTGTCGAGTTTTTTCCTGCTTGTAATGACCTCCGGAGTGTTAAGCAGTAAGGCTTTTGCCTCGGTCCTGTATATAGTCCAGATAGTTTTCCTAATGTTTCTAACTGGATGGATTGAGTCAACAGTCCCTCTAAGGCAGAAGACAATGTACGTATGGTCGGAGAAGGAATGTTCTGTTAAGACCTTCCAATTGTTCACTCGTGAGCTTATGCCCTGGGATACAATGGAAATGTCTAAAACTTGCTCCCTATTGCTAGTGATAAACGTTGGTTCCCTACCCCTATTACATATACATATATAGATTCTCGCCAAGTATAAAATCAAAAAGCGACTTACCTCTTACATTAGTGTCTGAGCTTCCCCAGATAGTATGGTGCGCATTTGCATCACATGCGATCACCAGTGCCGCCTTGCAGCGTTGTGCCGCCGTCGCCAGACTTCTGGTAGTGGCTGAAGGAGGGTAGCCAGTAAACGCACTCTTCAGTCTCCAGTGCTACGGTAGTGATACTTCACTGAAATTATTGAGAAGAAAACCATTATGTTTATTCTTCAGCAGAATACACGATCTGGGCCTACCTACACCCCTCCTGTAGCACAGAGTATATCCAGGAGCCCTAATTCCGCGCACCTAGCCGTCAACGACCCAAGGTTCTTGGATTAAGGCAGCATCTTCATCATCTCTAAGGAGATGAATAACGAGAGCAGCTGAAGCTGCTTTACAGTGGTGAAGGTTAATCTGTTTTATCCGGAGTTCCAGAATAATTCTCGATTACCTCCACCACTGTGTCGTCCAGTTCAGAACCGGAAGAGAGCAGGCGGTCCTTCTCGTCTAGAGATGCCAGAGAGAGCCTCTTTATGATTTCCCCTTCCGATACCGTCTCGGTATCATCAGGTTCCACCCTTCGGGAGCCCTCTCCGGCGCTAGGAGTAGGACTGTTGGGCCTTCTTGACGAAGATGCTGCAGTTTCTGCAGCTCCTTCTCCCATTTATTTATTTACTTATTGAAGTAAGTAAGGACTCCCCGGCTCCATGAGTCCTAGCTACGCCCATGTACAAATAGTAGGCGTGATCGTTACCTGTTTTCAAAACAAAATAATTAGCCTTTTAATTTTATTATTGTGTTCAAAATTGAATTTTATTTCCGTGGCAATAAATTCGTTTTCATGAGATAGTAACCATGGCGCGGCGCAGGTAGTATTTAGCTAATTTGACAACACTTTCCCATAATCCTCCGAAATGAGGCGACCGTGGTATAAATATCCATAAAAATATACCTTTCCTTCGTTAAGTCAGCTTTATTTAACTAAGTTGATGTTTAATTTTAAAAACTCAAGTAGTTCTTGCAATTCCCGATTAGCTCCAACAAAGTTGGTTGCATTGTCACAGTAAATGGTATAACATTTACCTCGCTTGGCAATAAACCGTCTCAGTGCGTTGATAAACGATGCTGTAGATAGATCGTGATCTACTTCCAAATGAACTGACTTAGTAGTGAATATAAATACTGCTAAAGAGATCTTAATGGTGCTCTGCGTCGTATTCTGTGTGTAATGAGCAGTGCCCCGCAGTAGTCCACGCCGGTAATGTAAAATGGTAATGCCGGTTGAACGCGATCAGTTGGAAGTGAGCCCTTTAGCTGCTTTGTAATTATGGGAAGCATGCGAAAGCAAAGTATGAATTTGTGAATAACGAACTTGACAGAATTGCGAACATTTAGTATAGAAAACCTTTCGCGAAGAAGGCTAATTAGTATTACAATGCCCGCGTTTGATGCTTCCGATGACAGTACGCGATAAGAGCATGTACAAACGACAGATGGCTGGGCAATAAAATTGCATTGGATTGGTATCAAATGGTAGCGAGGAATTTTAAAGTCGTTCACCAATCTGTATAACACCGTTTTGAAGAAGAGGCGTTAATTGACATAAATGGAAATGCTTGCTCAAAGGCAGTTCAGCTAGTAGCCTTTGGAAATCTGCGGGGAAGCCTACCTGTACTCGCAATGTGGTGTTAAATTCATGCACTGAGATGGCATAGGTTTCCCAATGTTGATCTCGTCTATTTTGCTTGATGCGATTATATCGTCATCCTCCTTGCATAGCAGTGTAAATCATCACGTAGATCACGTATTTTGCATACTCTATTTGCCACAAACGGTTTCCATCGAAATGGCTCGCTTTGAATTCAACCTAACGCAATTGTAGAGTTAGCCCAGCAATGTATACCAGCAGCTGCAAGCGGCCAGCACTTCTGATGGACACGAGTGACTGTGGAAGCAGGACAACAATTATGAGGATTGTAATATGCCAGCTTCTGCTTCTGATACAACATAAATGCCACTCCATAACCGTGTACTGGCGTCTGAAAAAGCATATATTTGAGTGCATGTATTATATTGTCAAACCTGGGTATCTTGACGCAAAAGAGTCAGTTGCTGACAGAAGTTGCTCCATTGGGTATGTATGTCCTGTGGAACGCTTTTTTCCCAGTGAAACTTCAGCCTCCAAAGTTCTTGCATTAGAATTTTACATTTCACAATTAAAGGATTGAGTAATTATTATTGACCCACAATTAAAGTGGGTAAAAAAACGGTCATCCTGCAAGGCTGGACCGACTTTGTGTATATCGTTGAATGATTTCCCGCAGGACTACCCGCAGTTTGGAGGTTGAGCTATCCGGCGTTATCACGGTGAGGAAGATAATTGTTCCAACAATCAATGGTGAGGAAGATAATTGTTTTTCCTCGAAGCTACCTTGCTTGGCTTCTGCCATAGGCTTATATATTCATGAATAAAGTTCTCTACTGACATTCAAAGTGTATAGTCGCTATTATGTCAGTGCCTCTTAAATCTAATTGTTCAAAATGCTTTCAATGCATTCCTAATAACAGTGAATTATCTTGCGGCGTTAAAAGTCTAAATTCCATAAACTTTGTGGCAAAATTGATTATATTCAAATTAAAGTTATTGCGGACAATTTAAATATTATTTTTCTTTGTGATTGCTGCCTAAAATCCTTATCTGAATTATTTTCTTTGCCACGTACTTTAAATAGCGAACTAAATGAATTCAAAACCGGTTTTCAACAAATTTTATGCAATCAAATTACTGTAAACACGACAAATGATGTTGTTGCTGTGTCGCCTAATTCTAATAATTCCAATAAGCAAATTGCTGAACTGCCAAAGCCAAACCAAAAAAAAGGAATAAGTATTAAAAATAGCCAGAATTGTGGCAGATTTGCTGGTAGTCATGCTGACGCTCCCATGATGACTGGTGCTCGTCCTGAGGTTCTGGCAGTTTCTTGTTCAGTTGTTCCCAATCCCAGTAGATCTTTGGATGAAGGAGGTGGCACTACTTAAGTTTCAACTGATTGTACAACAATGGAGTACACAGAAATGGAGAAAAACAGCTAAAAACCGAAAAGCCGCCAGCCATTCCCACAACATTGTCGTTGGTACTGCTCGAACTTGTGATGCCTTCTCCATAGTGCACAATATGAAGTTTATTCATATTTCAAGGTTTGACGTAAAAACTGAACCTGTGGATATTTTAAACAATGTTTCAGCAAAGTTGAGTGTTGATCCCACAATTATCACATGCGTTAAACTTATCAAGAAATATGACATTTCTAAACTCTGCTTCATAAATTTTAAACTTGGTGTACCATCACCTTTGTACAGCAAAGCTTTCAACAAGGAATTATGGCCACTTTCAGTAGAAGTAAAACCTTTCATAAATAAGCCAAAAATTTTATTGGGCGGAGCATTGAATCCGCCACCAATAAACTCGGCTTTGAATCCGTTGTCTTCAGCTATCATCGTTACTCAGCAACCTTAAATCATGCATCCACATCTCATCAGACTGCCTCTTCATTGCGGTATTCGTACCTGGCACCCGTTTCAACATTAGAATGCTTATCATCTGATAATGTGCTTGCGTCAACTCTTCCACGAGAGCCAATGCAGCTCTTTAGCAGCATTAAACACCATGATTAATCTACTTTAGCGTCATATTCGATTTACTACCAAAATATGGGAGGCATTAGGACGAAGACTTCGGCATTTTTACTCGCTATGTCTATCCATGAATATGATTTTGTGGCTATCACAGAGAGCTGGCTACATAGTGACATCTCCTCTAGAGAACTTTTCGACAGCTCCTATATTGTCTATTGCCATGATCGCTGTCCTATTGCTTCGGGCCGAAGCAGAGGTAGTGGAGTGCTGCTTGCAGTTAAAAGTATATTTCGCAGTAAACTATTAAAGTTTCCTGTTATTGATAATTGCATTGAACAAATTTGTGTAGAAATTAGCATGTCAAACGTTAACTTAATTTACTTTTTCGTATCATACATCCCTTCTAATAGTTCCTAAGAAGTTTACCAAAGGCACTTAGATAACATAAATGGCATAGTAGATAATCTTAACTCTTGTCACAGCACGATTGTCATGGGTGACTTTAATGTAAGTGGTATATCTTGGTCCCATGTGGATAAATGTCTATTTCCTTTCAATCTCTCATCAGATATTGAAAACACTGTTATGAGCTATTTTTTATCTAATGATTTTTGTCAAATTAATGACACCAAGAATGGTTTAAATAGAACACTAGATCTAGTTTTTGTTACTAGCGAGCTAAAAGCAAATTGTTATAAAAGCCGTTCACCTATCATCAAAAATAGTATACATCATAATGCCTTGATCATTGAATTTGATTTTTATAAATTCAGCCCAGTAGCAGTTGCTTCATCAACTCAGCTTGATTTTTTGCCAAAGGAAACTTTGTTGCGATTAATGAATTCTTATCTAATGTTGACTGGAATCCATTAATTAATTGTGCTGACCCTTCTAGTATGTATGATTTGTTGTGTGCTAAACTTAATATTTCGGCATCGAAGTTTGTTCCTATTAAAAGAATTACTATTCCTAGAAATAAACCTCCATGGTTTAATTTTAGATTGGCGAATTTAAAAAATGTCAAGAACAAAGCGTTTAAGAAATTTAGAAAAACAAATTGTGAGGGTGATTCTTTTGGTTCGCCTTCGAAATGAATTTGACTTTCTACATAGGTTCCTTTATAAAAATTATATATTTAAAACCGAAAGCAATTTAAAATCTAATCCAAAACATTTTTGGGGGTATATAAATTGTAAATGCAAATCTAATGGATATCCTGCATGCATGGAATGTAATGGTTTTAAATCCAATAATGCACTACAATCCATTTATCTTTTTTCTAGACATTTTCAAAATGTTTTCCAAAAATATTCGCGTCCCTCAAATAATAGTTATTTGGGCTTTAATACTCCAAATATTCCTATGCTGGATACTATTACTATTTCTGATATACGAGGGCGGATTGATATTGAAGCTACCTAGCGCTAGATGGCAGCACAAACAAAATCTCAGCCAAATTAATCGATTAGTTTATTTGTTGTAGTCGTTTGAAGTAAGCAACTTTTGTGCTTCTTGATTCGCCGTCTCTTACGACATTGGCGAATTGCGAATATAATGCATCGTGAGTAGACGTGTTTTCGGCTACTGGCACTCGATCGTGAAATTCACTGTGTATTCTTCCACATAAATTTTCAATAACTCGCTTGCTAAATAAAATTATTCGAAGCGTGGGTGTCTGTTTGTTAAATTAAATTTAAAAACTATAAAAGGAATAAAAGTAAATATTAATCACAAAGTTAAGAAATAAAATTTAAACAAAAAAAAGGAAAAAATGTCTCATGATAAACCGAGCAACAACAACTATAAACGCGTAACTCGTACTAATCCTCTCCTGAGTTCAACACGCGCAGACACCCACTGAGTCCCGTTACACCTGTGGGCAGTAAACAAAACAATAATGATCTCTCCTCAATTGCGGCGCTCTTAGATACAAAGCTAGTCGCTCTGAGGGAGAGTATCATTAATGAGATGTCGGCAGAATTTGGTAAATTCGAAGAGCGCATCATGCATAGATTCAGTGAAGTTTCTGCAGAGAATACCAACTTAAAATCCAAAATGAAAGATATCTCAGCGCGACTACGTACCGTAGAGACTGCTGCAAATGACAATGCTGCATTGAAAACTGAAACTTCTGGACTTGCTGAAACAATACTAACTTTGGAGAAAGAAGCAGTTTCCAGTGATGTTATCATAACTGGTGTATCTCAGTCTCCGAGCGAAAATCTAGAGAAGGTATTTCAATCGGTATGTAGTGTTGTTGGTCTTAGCACTCTGCATTGAAAACTGAAACTTCTGGACTTGCTGAAAGAATACTAACTTTGGAGAAAGAAGCAGTTTCCAGTGATGTTATCATAACTGGTGTATCTCAGTCTCCGAGCGAAAATCTAGAGAAGGTATTTCAATCGGTATGTAGTGTTGTTGGTCTTAGCACTCCTCCTCTGCGTAATATATTTCTCATTAAGAACGCAAACAACAAAAATGGGCCTATAGTGGTCAAATTGCAATCAGCACATGAACCCTCCAGCCTCTTACGTTCTATTGCGGTAGTTTGCCGTCAAAAACGTCGTGCCCTCACACTAAGTGATTTGGAACTCGCAGGCAATGGAAAGGTCCACGTGCAAGAAAGTCTACCTAGATCCCTGCGTACTGTCTTTCGCCATGCTCTTAGCCTCAAACGCGATAAAAAACTTTTTGCAGTTTTCAATCTTCATGGCAAAGTTTTTGTCAAAACCAGCACTAATGGCAACCCTATTTCAGTGAACGACATCGCAAGCATAAACTTTCTCATAAACAGTGGATGATCCTATGCAGTGTAGCCGTACTCTTTAATTGTATTTTTATACGTTTATTTATACTAACATGTATCATCTTATAATTTATTGCTATTTATTTTTAAACTCTTCTGTGTTCTCTGTTTCTCTGTCTCTACAATACTGTATTACCGTAGCTCACCGTTCTCTTAATTCTACTTCTCTCTTTCTTGCAATATCTCTCTATCGCTCTTCCTACCATCTCAGTTATAATAATTACCTATCTCTCCTATTTCTTGACAATATTATGCGTGGCTACAGTGGTGGGATAGTGATATGTTATAATTATATTTATAATTGTTGGTTTCATAGTATTCCTTCCGCACTATTTTTGGTATTTTCTTTGTTGGTGTTATGAGTGCATTCACAGGGCAACAAAACTGTGAAGACGGAAATCACAAGGTGTTAGTGGATATACTGTGTAAACAGCATGAGGGTTTCAATGTTGTGCACTTTAATGCGAGAAGCTTAAATCATATTAAATACGACCACATAAAAAATGTTTTTCAACACTCAGACGTTGATGTTATTTGTATATCCGAGACCTGGTTCTGCTCTGATCTCGCTGACTCAAACATTGCAATTCCTTCTTATAGACTTTATCGTGTAGATAGAGTCAATAAGCGAGGTGGCGGTGTTGCGATTTATGTGAAATCTTCATATAAATCTGAAGTTATGCTCTCGTCCAACGGCTCTGTGGTCGAATATATTTGTGTGAAGATATCTGATCATAGGACAAAGATTTTCGTCGGCTGTGTTTATAACCCTCATAGGAGTAATGACCTTCGATGTGTCTTTGATTATACCTCAACCAGCTCTCTGACCTACGATATTACGATTATCTGTGGTGACTTTAATGTAAATTTTCTAATAAATAACCCTGTATCAGAAAAATTCGCTGATTTGGTGTATGCGTCTGGTCTGTCCTTTGTTAATGACACCTTGCCAACCCGATATACCAACCCTGCCATAATGATTCTCCTAGCTTAATTTTCATATCATATTTTTGTTTCTGATCCTATGAAGGTATTGGTGTTCTCCCAGATAGATTTTGTATCTCTTTTGACGTTCGTTTAAATCCGTGCGCGGATACCTCCTCTTTCTCATTTCGTAATTTCAAGGCCATAGATACTGTATCCTTGTCTAATGCAGCAGGGTCTATTGATTGGGGACAATGTTGGAGAGTCGCGCACGTAAACGACAAATTAATGTTCTTTAATAATGTCATAGGATACTTATATGACACTTTCGTACCTCTACGCACAGTAAGTATTATTAATCAATCCTGTCCCTGGTTTACCCCAAGAGTGAGAGATTCAATACGTAAGAGAAATATTTTGCGTTCCAAGTGGAAAAGGAATCGTAATTCTTTAAATTGGGAAAACTACAGAAGAGCACGCACTGCCGCAACGTGGCTTATAAAAAAATCGAAACAAGACTCCTATGCATCTAAGCTAAATGCCAAGCTTCCACCTAAGCAAATTTGGAAAAGACTAAAAAGTCTAGGTATTGGGTCAAAAAATAAGTCGACATGTAATCTCCCCTCTAATGACTTAAACGATTACTTTTCGACAGGACGATACCTGATATTCATGATGACCACAGTGACATTTATGACGACCGTGACTCATTTAGTTTTACTAGCATCACGGAAGCTGACGTATTAAAATGTATAAAACTTTTTAAGTCTACTGCTATTGGTGAGGATGGAGTATCTATAACGTTTATCAAAATCATTTTACCATTCGTATTATCTCCCTTAACTGGTATTATTAACCATGTCCTTATGTCCTCCTCCTTCCCATCGATATGGAAAATGGCAACTGTAATCCCAGTTCCGAAGAAATCATCCCCAAAAACTCCTGCCGGTTTTCGTCCCATTAGTATTTTACCAATCCTGTCAAAAGTCTCTGAGGCTCTTATGGCGGAGCAAATTAATAACTATTTATTACAACATAACCTCTTACATCCGTGCCAATCTGGCTTTCGGCATAGACACAGTTGTTCAACAGCTCTGCTAAAAATAACTGACGATATTCGTTTAGCATATGATAATCAAAACATTACCTTGTTATGCCTCTTAGATTTTTCTAAAGCATTTGATAGTGTAAACCATGGAATTCTGTGTAACATATTAGGTTCTTTGTACAATTTCTCTCCTATTGCTGTTAGATTGATAAAGAGTTATCTCACTGACCGCTACCAAAGAGTCAAGTGCTCGGATGGCTACTCAGATTTCAGGCATGTCTGCATCGGTGTCCCCCAAGGATCAGTGTTAAGTCCCTTATTATTCAAATTATTTCTTAATGATATTTTCTCCGTATTGCACTATGCCTCTATTCATGCTTATGCAGATGTCTTGCAGTTGTACCTTTCCAATCACGTCGGACTGCTTGAGGATTTATGTGCCAGATAGAACGAAGACTTAGAGAACATTGTTCGCTGGTCCAATGATAATGGTCTCAAACTAAACGCATCGAAATCTTTCGTATTACCCATACCTAAAAATCATATTGATCATGCATATATTCCTACCATATTACTGAAAGACTCTGCTCTTCTCTTTTACCAAAACTACAAATCTTGGAATCTGCATCAACTCCACATTAACCTGCACCGACCATGTCAACAAGGCCGTAAGTGAATCTTATGCAATTCTCTCAAGCTTGCGTTATTCTGCTAATTTCATTCCTAAGGAAATCAGGAAAAAAATAGTCCTTCAGCTTATTCTACCTATGTTAACTTACAGTGAATTGATCTACTGTAACCAGGACTCCTCGTCGTCGCATAAAGTTAATATCCTAATAAATAATCTGACTCGCTACGTATACGGGCTGAGGCACTTCGATCACCTGGCGGGTCACAGAAACCAATTGCTCGGTTGCAGCTTTCAAAATTTTATTAATATTCGAAATTGCGTATTCCTACATGAATTAATCCACACCGGACAGCCTACAAATCTATTCGAAAAACTCCAGTTCTGTCAATCCAGTCGCGTTCGCAATCTAATAACTTCAAAATATAATTATTCTAACACTAGGCGGCTATTTTTCGTAAACACAGTTCAATTGTGGAATGGCTTACCAAATTCAGTAAAGAATTCTAGAGATATAGGAATATTTAAGAAACTATGTATCCAACATTTTTCAAATTAATGTCCACTAAAATAAGACCCCAACTTCTATAATCACGCACATATTAAAATTCTCCCAGCTTTTCTCTCCATGTATCTTCAACCTATTTCTATCTCTATCTCAACCTATTCTTATCTATTTATTCTTAAGTTATTGTAGTTAAGTTATTGTATTTATACATTTTGTTATCTGCTTTGTATTAATGTTAATTTCTGTACTACTAAAGAGCTGGACTCTTGCTGTACATCCAATATAAAATTAAATAAATGAAATGAAAATGAAATTCTATTGTCTCTTTCGCCGTTTTCCCTTTCAAATAATACTGTTTAATCACTGCACGAAATGCACTTTTTTTAATTTTTCAAGAAACACAAAAGTTGCTTACTTCAAACGACTACAACAAATAAACTAATCGATGAATTTGGCTGAAATTCGAATCGCCTAGGTAATTCCTCTACGTTGCTGGTTGCTTCCAATTTGAATTGGGTGGCATAAGCCACCTTGCAGGACTGCAACACGTCCCCCACGGAGCCCTGAGCCGGAGCGAGCGAGGGTAGCACGACGTATCCACGCCAGGGGGCGTCTAGTGCCGATGGTGCACGTCTCGCCCGCGAGGTGGTGGCGGTGGTCGAGAGGCCGCTTCCATGTCTATGAGCCGGACATCGTAGACTGGCGAGGGAGTGCGCCGGCGTGTTGGGGCTGCCCGTAGGTCGGCGTCGCGGGTCGGTAGCATCGGCGGAAGCGATGGTTGTTGGGCGGATGGAGCCACCTTAACAGCCGCGTCACGGCTCGGCGACATTGATGGCCGTGGGTGGGGCGGAGCCATCTTTGGCATCGCGCCGTGGCTTGGATGCGTTGGCGACATTGCTGTTCGTGGAGTCGGGAATACTTCACTGAAGTACCGGAGCAGGGCCGGAAGGTGGTCCTCGTCATCCTCGTCGTCGTCGGACAGTATCGGCGGTACCCGGAACATCAATCGTTGATGTTGTGGCGATTCAGGCCGTTCGAGCGGCTCGCCCGCAGAGTGGGACACTTCGGTCGTCAGCCAGCGGGCGACATAAGCCTGCCGAACCTGGTCGAAAGACGGTTCGCGGGGGCTCATCTGCCGCGATAGAGGTAACGGTACGACCGCCGATTGGGGCACCTCGATCTCTGGACCGCGGGCGGCATAGGCCTGCCGCATATCGTTGAGGATGAGGTCTCGGGGGCTCATGGGGCGCACTGCTTCTGGCTGCTTATCGGTCGGCTCCAAGGTTGAGTGCGAGGAGGCGTCCATCTCTAACCAGTCGTCTTCTGGAGGGTTCTCCAGGATGCCGGGAGCATGGGGGCCTCGTGGCGAGGGGGCGCAACGGACGGTACGGCGGCTGGGGGTGGCAGCATACGGCCAGCCCGGAAGCGGAAGTACTCGCGCCAGATAAGCTTCATTGGCAATCTGTGAATAGAAGAAACATTAGTAGAAATTCGTCTTAAAGCTGGAAGGGACACTAATTTGGTGATTGGTCGGGTAACCTGACCATGACGGTGGGATTCTCTGAGAGCGCATGAAGTGGACGTGAGTTGAGACACGCTTCTAATTTACTAAGAAGAGTCGAGAACTCTTCAAAAGTAAACTTCATAGCTGAAGCCACTTTTGGAAGGTGGGTTTTTAGGCTGTTAACACCGGCCTCCCATGTGAGGAGCTCCAGGAGGGATGAAGTGCCAGGATACATTTGCGAATATTTAACTTCGATCAAATCACTCGTGCGTTGTATGAATTCCTGGAATTCCCTTTTGAGCTCTTTCGCGGCACCAACGAAAGATGGTGCCGTTGTCCGAGTAGACGAACCGGGAAATCGCTGCTAAAAACGCTGCCGTCGAAAGGTCACTACTTGCCTCGAGATACTTGCCTTCGTCGCGAAACAAACGAACACGCAAACATAGCCCTTTGTAATTAAACAGGCGCGACCAGTATAATGTCGAAGGGGCCCGCAAAGTCAACACCAGTGTTGGTGGGCGGGATAGTCGTTTTAATGATAATGGGTTGAATAGCCGTTTTAATGATATTCTTGACTCGTGGAATCCAGTATTGGGTCCGGATTAACCGGAGCATCAATTGATGACCACCGTGCAGTGATATCTGATGGATAAAGAGCACTAGTAATCTCGACATATTACAGTTGTAAGGCAAGAGAGGGTGTCGTTCGTCAAATGACAAGTTGGGGCACGACGACAACCGCCCGCCAAGACGCAGCGTCTTGTCCTCATGGATGAACGGATTGAGCGAAAGCAGACTACTTTTTGAACTCAACTGTCGTTTGGTTTCAAGTGCGTGGTATTCATCACCGAAATAGGTCTTCTGACAGAGAATTGTGAGACGAGTTTTTATGTCTTGAATCTCGGTCGTTGAGAGGCGCAAAGTGTTATGCAACGAGTTATCACGATAACGAGCGTTATGAATGAAACGATGCACATATGAATAGACGCGCAAGGCTCTAGCTAGCGAGGAAAACCTGTCGAGTGGATCTTCGTCGCTATTGAGGGAAATATGAAGCGCTTTGACTGGCTTTTCTTCAAGCGCTGTAGCAAACTCGGAAGCAGTTCGAAGTTCGGGCCAACGATCTTTGTCGTGGATGAGCCATGGCGGACCATTCCACCAAAGGGAGCTCAGAGCTCATTCTTTTGGAGTGAGACCGCGGCTAGCTAAATCGGCAGGATTGTCTTGCGATTCAACATGAAACCAGAGTATGTGGTATTCTCTCAATGATTCTAGACACGCGATTTGCCACGAAGGTGGCCCAGACACATGGAGGCTTTCTAAGCCAAGCAAGAACAATTGTCGAGTCTGTCCAGCAGAAAATGTTGCCTGGTCGTACGTGCATGTGTGGTACTAAGGCGTCCACCATGTCGGCTAGAAGAGTGGCTCCGCAGAGCTCTAATCGAGGCAGAGATAACGTTTTGATGGGGGCTACTCTTGTTTTAGCATACAATAGTGAAACGTGAACATCCTGAGCTATTTTCACTCGGGCGTAAATAACACCAGCGTATGCTTTCTGAGATGCGTCACAAAAGGCGTGAAAGTCCACCTCGCAGTCCGGGGTGAACCCAATCAGCCGCGGTATTCGTATCGCAGCAATATGGTGATAATTATGCAGGAAGTTAAGCCATGTCTGCTGTGAGATTGGTGGCAAATGTTCATCCCACTCAATTTTATCCAACCACACTTGATGGCGACAGAACCTCTCTTTTGGTGTAGCTTGACATGATTTCTATCGCTTGTGTCTTGAAGTAGAAGTCGTCGTTTGAGGCGTTCCAACGAATTCCGAGCATCTTTGTTGTACTTCTGTCTTCGAACTTTAAGAATTCCGTGCTGAGTAGATGAGACTCAGTCAGGTCTTGTAGCATGTCGATGTGGTTGGCGCTCCATTTCCGAAGTGAGAAGCCTACCGTGCGCAGAGCTTCTATTAGTTGGTTCCGCATCTCCTTAGCAGTTGCGAGATCATGAGAGCCTGCTAGTACATCGTCAACGTACATAGAGTGTCGCAAGATCTGGGCCGCAAGCGGAAAATCGTGTTCTATGTCCTCTGCTAGTTGAAGAATAGTACGGATCGCTAGAAATGGTGCGCAGTTGACGCCGAAGGTTACTGTCTGCAGTTCGTAGTCCCTAACTTCGAAATTGGCTGGGTTTCGAAAGAGAATTCGTTGAAAGGGGGTATGTTTTGTGTCGACTAGAATTTGGCGATACATTTTTTTGAACATCGCTGCTGAAAACATACCTGCAGAAGCGCCATCTTAATATCAAAAAGGTTAATTCGGTTTGTAAGACTGGGCCCGCATGCAAGACATCATTCAGATTGAGCCCGCTAGTTGTCGGGCATGATGCGTTGAATACGACTCTTACCTTTGTCGACGTGCTTTCCGATTTGATGACGGCGTGGTGAGGCAAATAGTAGTGATTAGACTGCTGTCGTATCTGCGGAGGTAACACGGCGATCATGTGTCCCAGATCGAGATATTCTGTCACTACCTCATCGTATTGCCATTTAAAGTCTGGAGTCTTAAGTAGCCTTGCCTCTGTCCGCGAATACTGCATGAGTGCCGTTTGTCGAGAGGCACCTAGGCGGAGTCGATTTGGAAAGTCGCTTTTGAACGGCAAAGCGACTATGTAACGGCCGTTATCGTGTCTCCGTGTCGTTTTTACGAAATTTTCTTCGCAAAACTTTTCTGAGGGAGATAGAATGTGAGTTTTGGGAAGTTCCTCCACCTCCCAAAAACGTTCGAACTGTTGTTCGATTGTGACCTCGTTGAAGAAAGCCACCTTGATGTTCGGGCTATCGGATTGGAGACCTGAAACTGGTCCGGTTATGATCCACCCAAACACCGTTTGTTGGCCTATCAGGGAGCCTAACACGCCACGGCGGATGCCGTCAAGCAATATCGCAGGATAGAGGTCGGCTCCTATGAGGACATCTATCTGCTGGCTTGTGACGAAGTTTGCATCTGCTAGTTCGAAGTCTCGAGGGAGACTACGGAGCATCGCGCTGTCTAAGGAATGCGACGGGAGTTTTCCCGTGATTTGGGACAGTACTAAAGCGGTGACGTGGATTTGAAAGAGTGGGTCCTTAGGCGATTTGAGTATGAAATCGCAGGACCTTGAAACTTTTGGCGAAACGGTTTCGTTGAGGCCGGAGACCATTGCGTTTACGGGCTGCATTGGAAGTTTCAACATGTTTTGTATGCGTTCCGATATGAACGATATCTCTGATCCTGGATCGATCAGGGCTCGAGCGATGTAGCAGATGTCATTATGGTATATTGTGACCATCGCAGTCCCTAACAACACCTGTTTTGCTGAGGCTGCGAAGCATACCTGGTGGGAATCCTGCTGAGCTTGAGGATTCCGTTGAGTTTGAGGAGTGGACTGTATGTTCATCGGTTGGTTGTTCTGGGCGGCTTGAGCCGAAGTTGAAGGCCTCGGAGAGGCTTCAAATGTTGCGGGTATCGGTGAGAATTGTGGTCGATCGACGTTCGCGGCGCGATGGGGTTGAGATCGATCGGTGTTGAATGCGGGCCGGGTAGAACCGTGCGCCGGCTTCACGACAGTTGCCGTCTGTGCACCAGTTCTTTTATCGTGCCTCCGCTGTTGATAGGTTGTTTGGGTTGAACCTGGTACAAGAGTCGAAGGGGCTGAAGTTGGCTCACGATGCAAAAAGGTGTGATGCCTTTCGTTACATTTAGCACAATTATAACGACTCGGACAATTTTTCACAGAATGTGAATTGGACAGACAGTAGTTGCACAAGCGGTGTTTCCGGACGACATTCAGCCGCTGGTGAATGGTCAGGCTCAAGAACTGAGAGCACACCAGCAAACTGTATTGGTTGTGACACAGAGGGCAACTGTCTATTGCGACGTTTAGCTGAAATGTATTGACTCGTTTTGCTGCTGGTGCAGGTTGGCTGGTCTCAACTGTTTACCTCTCGTGCTGGAAGCGCTCTTTATATCCTGCACAGTTTCGAGCGTTTGAAAACGGTGCGTCAAAAAAGCGTCGAAATCAGTCCATTGTGGAATTTCAGCTTTCCTGTCCTGGATGGACTCTTCCCATAGCGCAAGGGTCGCATCTGGCAGGCGACTGGAGCACAGGAAGACGATCATGGCGTCCCAATTGGAGGTGTCAATTTCTTGAAGCGTTAAGGCTGCTAGAATGTTGTTAACCTCTCGCTGCAAATTTTTTATTTCGCTTCCATTCTCTTTGGTAACCGGTGCGAGACCAAAAAGTTTCTTCCGGTGCGTGTTGACGAGAACGCGTTTGTTCTCATACCGATCGGAAAGATTTTTCCAGGCCTGACTGAAACCATCATTGGTTAACGGAGATTTCTGGACGATCTCCTTGGCTTCACCGGTAGTCTTTTTGTTGAGGTGGAATAGTTTTTCCACCGGCGCTATCATTGTGTTTTGGATATACAGGGCCGTGAACATATCACGGAAAGAGGGCCACGATAGGTAATCGCCGCGAAACACTTCGGTGTCACAGGGGGGGCAAACTAATATTGTAACCTGACGGAGGACTTTCGACGAATGTGGCTTCCGCTGAGGCGGATAGAGTTGCCTGATTCTCTATCATTGCGCTTATGGCAGCGCCGCATCGCACGTAGATGCTGTAACAACTACGCCGCTTCTCCTTGATGATTTCCACGTCGCTTGCTTCTGATTTAATGCTAGCTGATGAACTTGCTAGCTGATTTAATTTTCGACAGGATGCATTTGATCAACATCCATTGATACTTGAGTTCCTCTCTATGGATGTCTAGCGAGTGAACTGTGTGTTCCCGAACAGGCGTTGCCGTAAAATCGACTTCGAACTCGACGAGAGCGTCGGCGAGGCGAATAAAGGTATCGAGGGCAATCATTGTTGAAAAATGTTACTAATGAAATCGCAAAAAGGTAAAAAAATAAAATCAAGGAGCTAAACCTCTGTTGAACAATGAGAAAATAAGAACAAACTCTTTAGTGTCTAGTTTATTTTTTATTATTTAGTATGGATTGTAACTATTATTTTTTACCAACGAAATTCAGAGGTCGCCCACTGTACTGCACGATATGCCGATGCTCGCTGCTCGATGATGGCACACAGTTGAGCGTGAAAATTCGCACCAAAGACCAAATACCTCACTGATGAGATTCGTAACCTTGAGTTTCCTATGTATGTTGAACTTTCGACACGCCTTCGCAGAGAGCACTCACGAAATAAGCGTAAGCCTGATACACCAACGTTCCAACGGTGAGTGTATGTAACTTCTCTGCTCTTGATAGCGAGCACCAAATGACTGTATTTGTTTCAACAGTGGGACAAACTAAGGCTACACGAGAGGCGTGCGAGGAGAATCTGATTTTGTCGAAGAACAAAAGAGAAATACACCAAAGATTGGTTGATCGGCAGAGTGTTGCAGATCGTAAAAGCTTTTTACTTAGTGCGGCTACTTAAATTGTTTTGAGCACACAAACAAAGCCTCTGCTTTTTCTTCAATAACGAAAGAGCACGAAAAAAGAAACACGCAAGACCGACGTTTTTTCGATGCGAGTTTATGCGTGGCTGCGCAAAGTGATTGAGCACACAAGCACAGTTTTTTCTGTCTATCGAAAGAGCGCGACGAGTGAAAAAAAAACCGCAAACCCATGTTTGCTTGCTTTGGTCGTGACTGCGCAACGAAGTTGGAGCACGCAAGCAGAGTTTTCTAAATCACACTGTTTAAAGAGCGCGGCGTCGAGAATGAAGAAAACCCAAACCTACGTTTGTTTGCTTAGAGTGGCTGCTCAAATTAGTTGGCGCACACAAGTAAGCCTTTGGTTTCTACAATAGCGAAAGAGCACGTGCGGAGAGCGTGGCTACGCAGCGGAATTGGAGCACGCAAGCAGAGTTTTTAAATTGTACCGAAAGAGCGCGGCGTCGACAGCGAAGAAAAACACAAACCTACGTTTGTTTGCTTAGAGCGTGGCTGCGCAACGGAGTTGGAGCACGCAAGCAGAGGTTTTAAATCGTATCGTAGAAAGAGCGCGGCCTCGACAGCGAAGAAAATCACAAACCTACGTTTGTTTGCTTTCTGAGAGTGCGGCTGCACAAACCGGTTTAGAGCGCCCTAATGCTTTGTGTATGAGCCACAAATATAGTAATCCACGTGATGGATTTTCTGGTTGAAGGTACCGTTACACCGAGTTTTCGAAATTCGGGTGTACAGTCCTGCGTATATGTGACGTATATATTATATATATATATATATATATATTATATATACGGAAAATATTCACTTTTTTATATATAATCAAATATAGTAAAAACCCAAATCAATACCCAAATACCCAATACAAAACCCAAATTTTTCTTGATTAGTAGGCCGGAGCGCGATCTGGCTCGCTTAGGACCAATGTTTAGTCGAAAAGGTGAGGTGTGAAAAGGTTGATGATGGATGTGTTGTTGATTGTATGTTGTTTATTTAGTTCACTGTTTAATGTAATTTGTACTAAAGTGTTTTAAATGAATGTGAATATGAATGTTTGGTGCTGTCTGTGGACGTCTTTCTTGTTTTACGATCGCAGCTAGTGTGTTGAAGCGAAGGATGTCGCTCCGGAGCGTCGGCCGTTCGCTCGTCCACCCACGACTCTGTGGTGAGAAGGTCGTAGTCGAGCTTTCGGGTCGCCTCTTCTAAGCCACGACATGTCAGCAGGGTGATAGGCCGCTGACAAGCGCAGTCAGAAGAGGCGAGCGGCGTTTGGCGTAAACACTTTAAATTCCGTTTTAATTTATTTCGCTCGTACTTAATTCTTATTTTAAAGGTATTTTCCGTCTTCTTTTTTTTAAAGTAGAAAAAAACTTTCAAACAAATTTCAAACTATCATAAACGTACTCATCCTTCACCCATAAATGAATGAAATCAAAATGCTACGCAAGCATGTCATCAATCTCAATCAATTTGACCAACAAACACGAATCTGAAAATGAATGACATCAGTTAACATACATTAAATTTAAATTCAATACAAGTACATATATGTACTTATAATATAATTACTTATGTAATTATAATTACCAAATGCCTACGAAAACATAACAAAATACCAAAACTCATATTGTTGCTATTCAAAATAACAAAAAAATTTTCAAACCAAGCAACTCTTCATTCACGACGGCTCTGAAACTCACATCGGTTCGGAGCTGTTCACTGCTGCTATTGTTTTTTGCTCCGGCTCGCTCGTGCTCTCGTTTAGAAAAATGAGCCGCTCGCTGATGTTGCTCTTAAAAAAATTACGAGCAATGACTCGGGCTCGCTCGGCTCTCGTAAGCAAAGGCTCTTTTGAGCGAATCGGAGCGAAATGGAGCAGAAAAGAGCACTCGAGAACATTTACGAACCCTGCATTCTATTTAACGAAAATATTTACTTAACTTAGATAAGAAATGTGTTCATCTCATTTCTAAGTAATATAATATACTATATTTGAAATATTATATATACAAATGTTTCATACAAATAAACAAATAAATAAAATAATAAATTAATTAGCCATACATATTGATGAACACACAATGAGTATTAAAATTTTAATTGAATTTTAATTATAAATTTTATAAGGTTATTATAATTAATTATAGTACTTAATGTTACAATAAAGTAGTGTGAAAACGAATCACAATTCAATGAGCGGCTTACTTTTCATTTCTCTATCCGCGTGATAATCTTGTACGTCTTCCATAACTAACTGCCGAAATTTTTCATGGAACTGCTCGAAGTTTGAAGTTTTTGAATTTTGCACTTCACAAGAAGGTTTCAAGTTGAATCTTAAGTCCTTTTCATGTGGTCTGTTGACTAATGGTAAACCTTTAGATGGAGGTTGGAGGTTTAAGTCGGAACCTAAAATTTAAAATTCAAATATGTTCAATTTGTATATGTATCTACATGCAAGAGTATGGTGCGTAGACTTAATCAAATTGCGCATATAACGATCCGTTTATCAGTCTGTAATAGTGTGGCGAATAACAAATAAGTACATCTTCCTTTTATTTCTTAAGAATTCCCACCTACTTCTACTTCCGTTCTAAAGCCCTAAACATCCCATCGCTCTTTTCTGACTGACGCATTCTGACTTGTGTGTTATTTAAATACAATAATTTAGAAAAATCTAAATAATAAATAACAAAATGTGCATAAATACTCAAGTTTTTGGAAGAAACTTTATTTTTCAAGACATTCGACCAACAAATTTCTTGTCCACATTTTTTTTCATATTTCAAGTCCGGCATTTAATTTCTCAGAAACCATTTAACAATCTAAGCTCACATTAAGCTTTTCTTATAAACCAAATTGTTAAAAGTTGGATAATTAGCTGGATAATTAATTATTGGGTTGGATATTTAGGTTTGAACAATAGTTAGCAGAAAAACTGTAAATGTTCCTCTTATACTGTGTTCCTAAGATTTTCTTGTCTTGACCGAGCTTTGATGTTCTATCTTTTAGTACCTTTGTACGTAAATCATCCTGTCTACTAACATATCAACAAATCTTTTACTTTGAAAGAACTGTAGACATTTTCTTTTAAATGAGAAATTAGTTGAGAATTTCATACGTACCCACTTCTGCTATCCGACGAGTCCAAAAACATTTTATAAAAAAAAGTAATGATGCAGTTTTGTTTTAAATCTATTTTTATAAACAATAACATGCATTAATATAAAGTTAAAAAATTATTAACGAAAAACGAAAAAAGCCCTTGACAAAAGTCTATATACGACTTGTAATCTAACGAAAGGAACTTCATTTTGGCACTAAAAATTAATGAAAAACTTAAATTTAATGATGTATTGTGGAACGATTTTCTGTCATCCCATGTCAAATTTGGGTTGGAGACAAACCGATTTCGGCGTTGTGCCATCTTCAGTGTCTTTTTTCGGTCTGTCTGTTTCATTGTTGTTCTTTCGTATACGATTTTGTGGTCCTTGTAATTAGTCCGGTAATTACTACTGACATCCAGACTAATAGGCTGCAGTAGATTTATTTCAAATCATACTTTCTATTACCACAGACATAATAAAAATAATAATTTGTCTTCTATTAACTTTTTAGTGTTACTCGTATAACGTATTCAATATGTTGATATGCCGACTAAATAGATCTTCTGTCCAAATACAAATTCTTCAACAGCACGCTATGCTCGCAACGTAAATCATGCCAGCGCTTTACAAAGCTTGGGCATCGAAGAAGAAGCAGAAAACCATAAAATGCAAAATTTAAAACGATTCCAGATGGACGGACGGCTGCACATGCTTTGTTAGTGTAAGACAAGCAAAAGAAGACGAATCCACCGTTCTTCTCATTGCCCGCTGTACTACACAAATTGATCTATTCTTTCTTTCACACTTTACCTGTCATACGAGTGGCTGGATCGATCTCTTCTTACGCATATTCGCTTGCATTGTCAAGTCAAAGTGGTCGACCGCGATATCGACCAGTTTTTCGACCTGAGCTTAACTCGACTCATTCAAACTAAATGTTGATAGCATCATTGGTCTCGTGAAATCTCTTTATCTATTAATACTCTTTGACTCAGGTAGCTGAGTTCAATTAGTTTTTTGTGTTTTTTTGATTTCTGCTAATTGGGTTTTCCGTGATTCCGATATCTGTGTTTATTGCACCATTGTCTTTATGGTGTCTGGGTAGGTAGAAGTCAGTAATTCGTTGTTTATAGGTTTCTGTAGTTTGATCTTGTGTATTGGGTTTTTATGATTCCGTCGTTGTGTTTGTCTCGTTTTTTATAAAGTAATTTGAGGGGTTCGAATATTACGTCTGAGATAGTGTTTGTTTGTTCATTTATTATGCGCCCGTCAAATGTTTTTTGTTTATATATTTCCATGTTTTCTAGTATGTTCAAACGTCGTCCTTTGTGCTGTACATGTAATAATTTTACTGTCTTCTTTATGTGCTTTGGTGTGCATTTGTTGTCGAACATGTGGTTTGCGAAATTGGATTCCGGTGTCGCGCTCGGTTTTCGTGTCTTCTTGTTGTAGTCCCGTATGTGTTCTCGGAATCTCGTTTTTATCTTGGGTCCTGTCTGCCCTATGTAGCTGTATTGGCATGAGCAAGTTAGTTTGTACACACCTTGCTTGTCCAGTGGATCTTCTTGGTTTGTGCTGCTTGGTAATATTCGTCCCAAATTGTTTCTTGTTTTAAATGCTGTGAGAATGTTGTATTTTTTTAAAAATACTAGTTTTCAAGTATTACTATAAGGTAGTTTGTATGTCAATTTTCCCGCGTACGTTAACACGGTCCATGTCACATTGTCGTCGTCACATTCTTTCTCTTTTTTGTTATTCTTTGTAGTCGCTCTTGTGTCTCTTCTGATCTTGTCTACGAGATCTTTTTTATATCCGTTGTTTTTTGCTATGGTGTATATCGTGTTCAGCTCTTTCTTATATATTTTGTTTGTTAGAGGTGTTCGTTCTAGTCTAGTTAATAATTGTCTAATTGCGGCGATCTTGTGTTGTTGTGGGTGGTTTGATGTGTTGTGTATTATTGTGTCAGTGGCTGTAGGTTTCCTATATATTTCATGGTCGAGTTTATTGGCGTTCTTGTTTATGCTAATTGTGAGATCAAGATAATTTATTTTCCCGTCCTTTTCCGTTTCCATTGTAAATTTTATGTTTTTGTGTTGTTTGTTTAGGCATTCCAATACCTGTTCTTCGTTGTTTGCCGTTAGAATGCATATTATGTCATCGACGTATCTGGCGCAGAAAGTTACGCCCAGGTTGGTCTTCAGTATTTCGATGTATTGTATTAAATTTAATATTTGGTTGGCCCACTACGGGCATACGGTCGCGTTGTCTTAAAAAATTTTTCAGCGCACGCGTCCTGTTCGCTAGCTGACTCAAGTGCGCTTAGCGCACAGGACGCGTGCGTTAGAAAATTTGTTAAGCGAACGCGCACATGTTCGCTAGTAAAATTTTTTAGCGCACGCATCCTGTTCGCTAATTGACTCATGCGCGCACGCGGTTGTGTTCGCTAAAAATATTTGTTAGCGCGGCGTTCTCGGCTAGATTTTAATGAAAAATGTTGGTTCGCAAAAATAAGTAAATGCATACTTCAAAACGAAAGGTTGAACTGTAGAAAAAATATATATTAGTGTTCCAATCAATGTAGATTGATTCATATGTAGATATGTAACAATGTAATAAAAGTAAGCGTATGTTCGTTCAAAATGAAACCCAGGACCGATTTTAATGCAATTTCATCATCATCTCGTAGACTTTAGTCGCAAATAACAGAGGCTATATGATCTAAATGGAATTAAAAATTTGGTTTTGTAGAATGCATTATAGTGTTTGCACCAGGGTTTGGACGCTTGGTCAGACTCTAACTTCAGTCTGTATGGACTACTCTGAAATGTTCTTTTTAATTGTGGTTTGACCATAAAACGACGGTACATACTTTTGTCTAATTTTGTAAACAATGTTTTACGATTATGAAACGATCATATGGAAATTAACGAACAACGAAAATTTGAAATTAAACACGTTCGCTCACCCTAATAAAATAAAGCGCAATGCTAGACTAGAATCTTTATGCTTTTGCATGTATTAAAACTTAAATCTCATTTGCAATACATATACAATACAAAACTGCATCTAAATCGGTGAAGGTGTATATTAGTTTATTCATAAAATTATATTCGACTTATTAGCTTTTGATTGTTTTAATACTTTTCTATTTAACTAGATTCCATGCTTTTTTTTATTAATTCCTCTCTAACCCTTAATATGTACAAACTCAACAATAACCAGAGTTCGGAAATGTGCTCTCTTAAAAACACAAACACAATTTTGCTTAGCACCGTGTGATGCCCTCAGCTTAGAACACAAGCACTGTGCAAACACAAACAAAGAAAAACACCGTGCCAGAGCTAGCTACAGCAACACAGCTCCGTGTTTCGGAGAC